>PVIJ01001157.1:12632-81012 GCA_004024925.1 Scalopus aquaticus | reverse complement strand
TTTGAGAACTGATCCTCTCTCCTTTTTGCTCTAAACAGCTGAAATTAAAATGGGGGTGAAGGCAAAAGTAACAGGTACAGGAAGTCCTTTTCAACTGCCATTGCCTTTTGTTTAATAGAACATTATGTTCGTTTCAGGTGTGCGATAGAAAGACTCTGTATTTGTATATTTAATTGTCATTTCTTTCCTGCCAGTGTAATGAAAGAGCATTTCCTGTGTTCCCGTGGCCTCGTTTTCCGCATCCTTGTTATTATTTGAGCTACTAGGAATTGGCATCAGGAAGAATCCCAGGAAATGAAAGCTGTAATGATTATGATTTCTAAGAAGGACTAACTCGGTGTTCCTCTGAGATTTTCTGCTCTTTAAATGTGTGTGGACAATTTCCGCAAGTTGATGACAGGTTTTTAGTTCTGCGAGCTTGTTCCACCCCTTATCATGCATGCTCTTTTACATCTTCCTTTTTTCCTACAGAGATTAGTGTTCTCATCAGTGGAAATTTACGAATGAAACTTATTAAACATGACACACGAGTTGAAGGCCACACTCTGTGTATGTTGCCGGATAAGTAGACGTCCGAGGTTCCTTGACTAAAATTATTTCCGACCTCGATCTCATGTTACCACCAGCCATAGGAAGCTTTCTTTCTCCAGTGTGACCAAGTTTGTGTTTGTGTGTATGTAGCACCTTCCCTAATCCAGCGCCTGGCACGTGGTAACCTCTGTGTAGGCATTGGCTATTGTATAACTACCTGCTCGCTTGTTTTATTTTGAAAATCAACAGAATGTTGATTTCCATCCACCCCCTGCTACAGCTGTTTCCAAAGACAGCCTAGCCTGGCAGTTGTTTGCCCACTCGAGGTCGAGAGAGCTGCTCCGGTAGACTAAGACATGGTGACTATCGACATCTTTTCTCTACTTGCCATGGAGTCTTGAAATGCTCCCTACTTGCCTTCTTGTCCATCGACCACCAACCGGGAGAGAGGGGGCTTTGGGTCCCTGCGTCTTCCTCTTCTCCCCCTTGGCACCATAGATTTAGGGACCAGGCAAGCACGTCATTTGGCACCTCATTTGTTCCGATAAAAAAAGAGCCGGCTCATCCCCTGAAGTTCACGTACCTTTGGAAAACCCTTGCGTGGCACCTCCCCTTAAGTGGCACCTCAAAGCAAAAGATGAGCAGACAACCCCCGAAATTCAAGGTCAGGAGACTCAATAATGACTGTTTACCCACCTGGTGCTTTACAACTGCCCGCCGTCCCCACAAGCTGTCTGGAGGCTGAGCCGAGTCACAGCGGTGGTCTGTAGCACCGCGGGCTGAGATGATTTGATGATTTGAGAACGAGCGGATTTCCTCCGTGACTGACAAGACTTGAACTCCCCCTTGCAGTTAGGAAAACAATTAAACATGAAATGCTTTTTACTGCAGAGTGTTTGCTGCACATGTGCATATTAAGATCATTTTTTCAAAGACCTCTGAAATAGGAGCAGGTCTCCCTATGAATGTTTATGGCGCTCATTACCAAAATTCATCTCCAGGATGTATGTTTTGCTGTTTTCTCTTTCTAATCTCCTTTGGGAAGATGAAGAGTGGGTGGAAATCAATTTTCCCAGCCAGAGCTGAATTTTTCCAGTTAGAAAAGATGTGTCATTTTAATTTGTTGTCTGATGATATTGAAATTTTTTTGCCAATCTGTTGCTATTCTAAAGAGCAGACCCCACCCCGGTCTCTAGATGAGATCTAGGACCTGGGGTGTTCTTCAGCAAGGGTTTTGTTTGCAAACAGACAGTAGTTTTAAAAAGCTCTAGTCCTGCAGAGTCCAGCGCCCTGGTGCTGCTGTTGTTCAGCTGCCCTGTGGGTTTTTCTCTTTTTCATGTGGTTTAGATCTCGCTTCTGAATTGATTTCTTTCTCCCTACTTTTTTCTAGGTTAAGGAAGATTTTACAGCCATTATTTGTGAATTCCCCAATTCTTCCTCTTTCAAGGGCGACTTGGGAATCATGAGAGAAAGAACCTGTACTAGATCTTTTGGGGGGGAAGAGGAGAGATGAAGTAGTGAACTCCTGCTCCTGCCTTGCCTGTCCACGCAAGCTGTTTGAACAGGGAAGAAGGTCTCACTCTGTGGGATTAATTCACTGATGTGGCTTAAAGCCCATGTCCACGACCTTCCAACCCCTCACCCCTATCTCAGTTACAACCCACATTTTTCAACCTATGATTTCGGAACAAATACAGATTTGAACTACTTTACTCAACTTCATTTTTTTCCTCTTAATGATTTCATGAGAAATTCTAAACTCAAGGAAACTAAAATCCTTGTTGGTTCTTTGGTAGTTGAACATACAGCTGTTTCTGGGGATGTGGCAGCAGAGAGGTGTGATTTCTTGTCTTTAAGAAAAAAACAAAACAAAAACCTAATTAAAACAGTTGAGATCCTTTTAGCCAGGAAATGACTGTGTGTTTCCACAGTGGAGCAGCTGCGGTGAGCCCATCAGCTGGCAAGAAGTGAGTGCGGCTTTGGGGAGGGGGCTCCCCCGCCAGGCGTGGTGCCTTCATTGTCTCCCCCCCGCCCCCTGGAGTCCTCGGGGTGTTCTTTGTCTGCAGCGGGTAGCTCCTGTCCATGCTTGGGGCTTGGGTCGTCGGCCTACCTCAACCTCTGTTCATCCCATTTTCCTCCTTTCTCTCCTCACCTCCCATCCCCCTCACTTCTTCTCCGCCTGGTTTTATGATTCGAGGGACGGGAGCATTTGGGTGAAATCAGTGCTGACAGACAGTGTTTCCAGGGCACTGCAAAGAAGCGGAGAGAGCAGAGTGGACCCTGGTACCATGGGCGGCGTACCTGGGGAGAGGGCAGGGCTGTGTTCCCAGGATAAGTGTGTAGTTAAAAGTGCCGGAGAGGTGGGTATGGGGAGGAGATGCTGGTCCCCCAGTGGCTGCAGGTAGCAGCCCCCCCAACCGTGTCCGAGGCTCGCAGGAGAGCTGTCACTGTACCCTGGCTTCTGTGGCGCTGTTATTAAGAGTCAAAACGCGACAACAAATGCCTTGTGAATTTAAATAGCCAGGTAGGATGTTCAGAAAGCTTCTGGAAAAAAAAAAAAAGCCCACACATCCTCACACTCTGTCTTGCGTAAAGCACTGATGGCTTGGCGGGGCTTTCTTTACTCTAAAGAGCCCATTTACAGCCTCTCCCTCTCCTGCCTCCATTACCTGGAGCTTACAATGCTTTTTAAGTGGTTCTCTTGCCTATGCTGAGAGGAGCAGACCGGGGAGAAAGGGTGGTTGACAAGGCTCTTAAAGCCATTTGTAATTTACACGGAAACTTTCCTTGGGGGAACTTAACGCTCTTCACATACGGAAATCATATAACTGGGACCGACTTAATTCAAGAAACCGATCCCTGATCAGTACCAATACGGAAACCGAGCTCCGCAGATGCGTCCGGACGCTCCCGGGACACAGTGAGGACCCCGCCAGGCCTGTGCTTTCTCAAGGCTCCTCAGAGCACAGACTCCTAGCTGGGTCCCCTGTGCGAGGCGCCCCTGGCAAGATGGCATCATCCCCAGTGAGAACTGCACCGGCTCTCCCAGCTCCGAGCTATCTTAGGCCACACACGCTGGCCTCCATCTGGACACAGCCTTCCCACGCGCTCGTTTCCTCTCCCTGTCCCTGTCCCTGTCCCTCGCCCTGTCCCTCTTCCCCAAGCTGCCCCGCCCCTCCATTGTGATCTTTCTTTGCTTTGACCCGAGGAGTCGTCCACATTCGCTTCCACTGGGTGGTCCTCTCCCAGCCTGTCTGGAACTCCCTCCAAGAGCTCCTTGAGATCGCGCCCCTCAGTACCTCAGACCCAGCCCATGTTCCCCCAGAAGCAATGCCAGTGTCATCTCCAGAGGAAGCCGGATCTGGGGTGAACGCAACTGGCCTAGGGCCCGAAGTCCCGCTGCCAGCCCCAGCTCCGGACACCTGCCAATCCGTGGGCGCCCGCGAGCGCCTCCCGCTCCGGAGTCCCACATCGCAGAGAAGTTCAGAGAAGGCTCTTGAGCAAGGTCAGCCCGCGGACACAGGACCCCAGCCGAGTCATGTCGTCGGGCTCGGGCTCCTGGCCGCCTGGAGGGTGAGTCCTCAGGGGCCGCAGGCGCAGCGGCCTGGTCCCTCCTTTGCGCTGCCGCCACAGGAGCTGCTCCAGATGGCGCCGCCAGCACCAGCCCCAGGCACTGTGGCGCTGGGGCAGGAAGGCCGCGGGGACTCGGCGGGACAGGGGTGCTGCTTAATTGGAAAATGAATCCTAACGCGCACATGTTTCTTCTCTGCCAAGTTGGCTTGAGAATATTTGGTAAACAAACCCAGGGATGTGTGATGCTGCGTGGCTGTAACTTGAGTTGTGTGTGCGGCGTGAACCTTCTGCCTCTTCTCCAGAGGGCTGCCGGCTCCTTCCGGGCGCCGCAGGAGATCTGATGTTGAGGCTGGTGGCTGCTTCGTCCCTGGTACTGATAGCAAGTCTCCTCATCTGAGCTGTGGTAGCACTGGTCAACAAATTTTTACAAAAGTCATGTTACTGAAATAAAATTAGTCCTTTCTTATCAATTTGTATGTGCTCAACATGAATATGACAGTCAAATTCTAATTTTGGCTCTAGTTTTTTTTTTTTTTGTAATCTGCAATAAATGGCTGTTTACATCACGAAATGCCGCAACAGTAATAGGCCTACGGTTAATACCTGGAAAAAATCAAGTCATAGACTACTTCTTAGGTTTCTTCGCTTGTCTCTTGTACAGCTGTTCAGGAGCATCTCTGGGGAGTGTCCAGCAGTAGTGAGGCAGAATTCTAGTGGACCATTTTCCCTGGTGTCTTTGTTCCATTGATGCACTATCTTGGTGAAAACGTTCGCCATGTTCATCACTAACCATACCACAGTTTTCAGGGAAGAAATCCAGATGGGAATGAAGGAAGTGGACCTTTAGAGACATACTGCAGCCAAGTTTCTGATACTGCATCAGCATGTCTGCTACTAGCTCCTTGTAGTTTTCTGCCCTAACATTCCCAAGAAAGTTTGTAGACACTAGGCAAAAAGCACGCCATGCTTATTTCTCATCCCCCTGCAGCAAGTTGTTGAACCTATCATCTTTGAAGAGTTCTCAAATCTGAGGACCCACAAAAACTCCCTCTTTAATCTTTGCTTCACTGAGGTTGATGATGCACCACAGTGAAAATCTGGATCCCTGCATGCTGATGGAACAGGAGAAGAAGAGGTCGGCTCACCCTTGTCCTCATCAGATGAATCAAGAGAATATTCTTGCTGGAGGTTCTGGAACAGGAAGTCCCTCACCATGTAGAACTGGTCTCAATGCAGAAGGAATGTTTGGGTAGACTATTCTTGACTTCTTTTGCTTCGTTATTCCGCCAGAAAGAGGAGGAACCGAGCAGAAATAACAGTCTTTTATGTGGTTGCTTGGCTCTCTCCACACCATGGGGACTGCAAATGGCATTGATGGTCTTTTGCTATTGAACCACTGTGAAAGCTGTGTTGTACATGTAGCACAGTATATATGCAAGGCCCAAGGCTTGTCTTGGTCACCAACCTTGCATCTGAAGTAAAGATGCTAAGCCTTCTTCACTTGAGAAGTGATACTTTTCTTCTGGCTGGCAAATGTCACTTCCCCACAAATAGAGCAGAAATTGGCCATGCTATTAATGCACTTTTGATACATTACTGTTCTGTATTGTGCCTAAATGGATAAAATAATTGGAACAGTAGCTTAAATTGTCTCGTACAAAGTCTGCAATATTTTCAATGCTCAACCTTTCCGACGGGGCTTTCTATAGTACACCGCTGATGTCAGCTTACTTCAGCAGCCGCGTGGCAATAGTATTGCGTTGCCTCAGAAAATGATGCAATCAACTCTGGATGATGTGTACATGATGGTATTATTATGCAATGCGAAGCAATATTACATCATTCTAGGCTGATTTAGGATGTTGTTGCAGTCCTACTGGATAAATTTACACAGTGAAACATATAAAATGAATTATATGAAATATCTTCAAAACGAGAGCTAATAAAAAAATTTTCAGGGTTATATTCATGTTCAGCACACCAAGATACTACACATTAGGGCCGTTTTAAGTCAGTAATGATCTCAGTGTTGACCAGTGTAGCTAGAACCCATCTACTGGAATTTAAGGTCAGTATTGACATCCCAATATTTACAGATGTATCATGAAAACCATGATACATGGTTTGATAAAAAGTCTGGCCTTCCTCTTTCCCATCGTGACTTATTAAACATTGTGATTCAGGTTTTCCGCGTCAACTTCTGTGTATGTTTTCCCACTTCCAGCCTCAACTGAAATAACTTTTCAGATTTTTAAACGTATTCCAAATGTAATTTAAGTCAGAACAGATTTCAGGTAGAGAAAAATGAGCAGTGTTCATGTGAGTGATTTTCCTCCATCCATGTTGCTGTGGGAAAGATGGGGGTCTGGGGGTCCAGGTATTAATCTGATTTTGTGGCTTTTTTAAAAAGGTAAAGAAAGTCCCCGGTATGGATTGATAGTATCTGTTAGGCCAAGGCTATGATTAAGCAGTGATCAGCTTCTATGAGACTAACATAAATTTCATCATCCAACTCCTAAGTTATAAGACTTTGAGAAAAGACTCTGGTTTTCATAGAAACATCTGGATAAATCGGGAGACCCTGTGGGGTTAGTTACTACTCAAGATGAAAGCTTTGATGGATCAGCGATTCAGAGGGGTGAGAGAGAGAGAGAGAGAGAGAGAGAGAGAGAGAGAGAGAGCTCATCTGATCTTTGTCACTTGTAATTTTGTTCCATTTCGTACATAAAATGATGACTCAGGAGAAGGTCAGCTCAATTTTTAGATGCAACTTCAGCAACTTTGACTTGTCTCACCAAGTCTGAGACATCTTGGGGCATCTTTTAAGCTCTGTGCTTTCCTTTCTCTGAAATTCTAAAATCTGATCCTTACCTTCCCCAGATGTGAGTGTGAGATCAGTTTTCGGGCTATTGGCCGTCGTGTCCCCCACAAGAAAGCAGGGGCACCTTCCACATGGCTTCATTATAGGGAAGAAGCTCTGAAAATGTGTTTTAACATGGTACGATCTGGTGGAGGCTAAAACTGCAACTGTTCATGGAAAAATTGGAATAATGTGTTGCACATTTAACACACATCTATTCCATTGGGGCTGAAAGAGCAAAATCAATCTGTGTTTTGTTAGTTTATTTGAGATTTGGTTTTGTGGGCAACTTGTATTTAAAGGAACAGAAGGTCAGATCTCCTCTTAATTCCTTGTTCTTTTCCATTGAGGGTGCTGTTAATACAGCTGAGTCACTGGACCCGTCTCTGTCCTCCTCCCCACTGCAGTCTTCTTTTTCAGAAAGAAAACTCTGGAGAGGAAGTGGTAATGGGATCAAGGGTGGGTAATGGTCATGTAGTTTGGTTTGATGGAAGCAGCGGGAGTCTAGCAGAGTGATTAAAGGACAAGCATTCTGGTCGACTTTTCCGGCTATTGTACCAATTTGTTCCATGATCTCAGGCAAATAGTTTATGTTCCTTTAAGGGGCTGGTATTGATTTTAACTTCACCAGCTGTGGTGAGTTTTAGTTGATGTTGGCAAAGCTCTTTTCACTCCCAGGTTGAATCATGCCATAGGAAGTGCTCTGTTGTTTTTTTTTTCCTTAGGAGATAGGGGAGTAGAGGTTATGGATCTTCCACTGCTTTGCTGGCTCTTTTAATCTCATAATTTCAGACATATAGCAATAAAGAACCATTGAAAGTAATGAACAGTCTTTATTGAGGTAAATGGAGATGACCGTGACAGTTTTCACATATTAATCAAATGCTACTGCTGTTTAACATTAACCACATTTCAGTCAGACCCTTGCTTGAGATTAACTGGAAAATCCACTGTGACTTTCAAGAATAAGAGCATACCAAAAACGTAAGATGTAGGCACGTTTTTAGGGGTTTTTAGGGAAGATTTTTTAGCATGAGTCTTAATTATAATCAATGTGGTATTTGGTATAGATGCTTGGCGAAATCATGGCAGATATATTATAAAAATGGATAATTTTTCTCGGAATATGTGCTGTAATTCATATCTATGAATTGAGGGTCTCATTGAGTTTTTGCTGCATATCTGCAGCTGGATCTCTAGTTGTTTTGACCTGAAGTCTCAATTTATCAGAGGGATTTTTATCTACAGTTTCAAGTAGGGCCTCAGTTACTTGAAATGATAAATGTTTTATCAGACCTACAATGAACTATATAATATTAAACACTATAAAAATCATATGGTTGGAATATAAGTATTCCGAATACCTATTTCTGTGTAGTACCCACAGCATTTAAAAATAAATCCTGAGTGAGATTTCTGCTAAGGAGGTCAACCGATCCCTTTTTAAAAAGAAAATATAGGGCCTCCCCGGTGGCGCAGTGGTTAAGCGCTGCGCTGTGGAGCTGTCGGCAGCGGCGACGCGAGTTCGACGCCCGGCCAGGGAGAATCCCACATGGTGCAGCAGACCTCTCCTGCCTCGCCCGCTGCTCCCCTCAGCAGTGTACTTCTGATCTGCCTGTTCTGCTCCCCGCTCTGTCTCTGGTGAACCCTCTCGCCGCCCCACAGCTCTGGCTTGTACCCCAGCTTGTATGTATAAATAAAAAATAAATCTTAAAAAAAATATATAAAGCTGGACAAAATGAACAACAACAATCACATTAGTGTTCTAGAAGCTGAATAATAGCACGCACTGATCTCAAAAGTATTTAGACTAGAAAAACTGCTGAGTAGTAGGAGTTGGTGGGATTCTGGATTGGGCTACAGCCATCCCCACCCAGATTGGTTGTCAGGGAGGTTCTGAGGGTAGAGAGACCACTGTCCATAGGATGAGCGGTCTGCTGCTGCCATCGAAGAGGACTCTCCTGATGGAGAATAGTGGCCAATGCTCATAACTAGTGGCATTGTCAGTGGGCATAATGATCTTGGCACCAGTGCACTGGGGATGGCCAGTTGCTTCTATTATCCTCAGGTTGCAGTTGGAATAAGCATATTCCTCCATGAAGCTGCCCACACGTGCAACAGACAGCAGAGATTCAAGCTCTCTACACACCTCTAGCCATCCCTGAGGCCCAGCAGATGCGTAGAGGAGGCATGAGAGGACCTGTGGGGGAGCAGAAACTGAGACCTGCTTGAAAATGGCCCTTTGAACATGCTCCTCTACCCACAAACAGATCTATAGGCAAAGAATGGAAATCTTACTGACCTGAAATACTTGATGACCATCTCAAGCTAACCATTTGCCAACCATCAACACAGAGGTGACAACAGGAAGCCGATATTAAAAATAAAAACAAGAATTTTTTAAAAGTCAGAGAAGAAACATAGCAACTGCCCACTGCAAGGGATTTCACAGAAATATTCCAAGCAAATTACTAAACAACTAAAGAAACACACAAAACCAGAAACAACAGCAACCTTCAGGGGGAAAATATCACAATCCAGAATTGCTACAATCTAGTCATCTTTTATGTCCATTTTCAACAAAAGTTTAGGAATATACAAATAGAGAGGATAGTGTGACCTACATTCGGGAATAAAATTAGTCAGGAGAAACCTTGAGTGTCCTCAATGTTGGGCTTGCAGACAAAGACTTCAAAACATCTATTCTAAATATGTTCAACATTATGTATAAAACCAATGTAAGTAGACTAAAATGTGAAGAGCAGACAGACCAGACCAGCAAGAGAAAAAAACTAAAGGAAACCACGTTTGTTAAAACATTAAATAAACACAAAGCAATAATGAGTCAACAAATAGAATCTCAATAATGAAATAGAAATTATTTTTTAAAAATTTTACAATTCTGGAATCAAAAAGTATGATGATTAAATCCTCAATTGTCTCTATACATCAGTTCAGAGAGAATTGCCATCTCAACAATTTTCAGTCTTCCAGCCTATGAACTGGAATGTCTCCATTCAAGATCTTTAATTTCCCTCACCCATTTTATAGTTTCTGGTGTACAAATCTTGAAGTTCTGTTATTAATTTTAGAGCTAGTTTTATGAAATGTCCAGAAAAGGCAGTTTTGTAAAGGCAGATAGCAGACTGGTGGTTGCCTTAGAATGTGAGTCTAACCCTAATAGGCATATTGAGACTTTTTGAAGTGATAGATATGGCCTCAAACTGGCCTCTGGTGATGGCTGCAAAACTACAGCTTTCTTTAAAAAAACTTTCATATATATTCAGTAAGAAAATTTTATGACATGTAAATTATACTATGATAAAACTCTTTTTTCCCCAAAGTATGACAAACATTTTTAACCTTCAATACTATTCTTTTTCGCTTCCAACCATTTCCTTCGTATAATTTTCAAGGACGAAATTTACGTTGAAAGTATGTGTTAATTGATAAAACTATTGCCATTTAAAGCTAGAAATTCTTTTTTAAAAATTCATGTTTTCTATTTTGGCCGCACCAGTTTTGAATCCCCATCAACAGAGTGCAAGAAAGAGTTCTAGTTTTTCCACAGGTGTCTGGGGAATGCTTAAATGCTGGCTTGGGGGAAGCTGTTGGTTCTGAGTATCCTGGCTTCTCTCTGGGAATATGCTCCGGGCCTCCCATTTCATCCCTTCTCCCCATGTCCTCGTGGCTTAGGTGAGACAGCTCGAGTGATTAGGGGCCATTTCAATCACAGGGCGTGAGTGATACTGTTCAGCACATTTGGTTAGCAGCGGTGCCTTCGGTGGGTGCAGGAGATGGGGGTGCCCTTTGCTGAAATCCTGGCTACTCTCGCGTCCTCTGGGCTGTGCTCGCGGGTGGACAGAGTTCCCGAGTGCCAGGGCAGTTCTGCCAGCAGAGGCAACTAGCAGTTCCTCTGTGCCCAGCAGCTGCCGGGGACTGAGCACGCTTCGATGGCCGCAGTGCTCGGGGTTGTGTGGAGCAGGGAGCCCTGCAGCATGTGCTACTTGGTGGTGCTCCCCCCGTTTAAGGCGTCAGGTCAGAGCTGTTCATCTCACGTCCCCATCCGCGGATCTTGCTTGTTCCAGGAGTCGCCTGCAAATCAGAGTTTTTAACTCAGCTTCGTTGTGAAAATGCACATACAACAAATGCGCCCGTTTTCAGTGTCCACTTTGCGCTTCGGCAGACGTACACCCCTGGACCGGCCCCAGCTGCTGTAAGCCTCGGTGCTCGCCTTTGCGCGCCTGCCCCGCTCCCTGTGCGCTCAGGCCGAGACGTCGGGACAGCGGAAGTGGCCTGAGCAGCATGACGTGGAAGCTCGAATGGCCTAAGACCTTTCTCCAGACAGCTCATGCTCGCCTGGGGCAGCTGCGAACGCGCAGAAGCGGCTTCCAGGATCGGCGCGGGCCGCTCTTAGACCCCGCCCTTTAATCCCTGGCCGTGATTGTTCAGCTCGGGGCCCCTGTGAGACTGTCCACTGTTTGGACAAAGACTGGCCCTGAACAGGCAGGGAGACGGGGCGTGGGAGGGGGCTCCCCAAACTTTCCACTCCGTGTTCCTTCCTGAGGACCCCCATATGGTGAACAGAGACGAGCATGAAGGGAGAGAAAAGATTCCACACCTCGAGAAGAGAAGAAACACATTTGCACATGCCCAGAAGCCCGGAGGCTGGTGTTCCAGTCTCGTGAATTCCAGAGCGGACTTGGTGAGGGCGCCCGGCCCCCCGTCGCGGCGTCACCCGCCGCACCCGAGCCCGCGGCATGGGGACCCCGGGCTTCGCGCAGCGGGCGACTCTTCTGTTTCGCCACGGCCTTGTTGAGTCAGTTTTGTCGGGGCTGTTCTCTCATTGGGGCTGCTGAGTAGGACGTCTTAAATGAAGCCCCCCAACATGTATAAACTGCCACCCCCTGGCCCGAGGGGGAGAAGGACAATCTGCTGGGTGTGAAGGAATCCTGGGGTCAGGCAGGTGAGTGGCGAGTGGGTCCGGCGTGTGGGTAGCGCGGCAGGAGAGCAGCCCGCGTCCCCCGCGTCCCCCGCGTCCCCCGCGCCCCCCGCATCCCTGGCGCTGGAGGCTCACGGGCCCCTCCCACTTCGCTTCTCACACAGCCTGAGCCTTTCAAACTGGCAGGTCGGCAGCCCTCGGGTTGATAGTGCAGAGGCGCTAAGTGTGTTTGATTGGTATCATTACTGGTCTCTAGTAATTGATTACTGTCCACGGTGAAATATTCAGGGCAGGCGCAGAGCCAATAGCAATCACTTAATCCATCATGGCTGTTTGTTCCCCATCTCCCGAGACCTATCAGCCACATGCTATCCGACCCCACCAGGCAAATTGCTGATGGCTGCTTTGTGTGTACAATTTACTGTGTATTTACTGTGTTTCCTGTGTTAACCAAAACCACTCGCTTTAGTGCACAGGGGAGGTTCTTGCTTTGCAATGTCAAGTTCACTCTCTGGTTAACCTCTTTGGCCTCCTTTTCATGGGGATTTGTATTCATCGGCATTGGATTTTGTCGCTTAAAAAAAAAAAAAGCCGAATGTGGCGTGGTGGTTGTATTAGGAATATTAATTGTAAGACTTGAGATAGGTTGATTGGAATAAGATCCTAGAGGGTTGTTTGTAATGCAGATTTTTAGAAACAAGAAGTGGGAGAATAATGAATAACAACCAGAACTAATCAGTTTTGTGCGTGTGTGCGTGCGCGTGTGTTTAATCCAGTGATAATGACTCAAAGTAGTTATAAAAGGAAGGAGAAATTCAGGGGCTATACCATCTTCTCGACCTGCTTCCAAGATGCTTTATCCTTGCATCTTGCAAGTGTGCCTGTCCCTGAAGTGTACTAAGGAACTTCGATACTCCACCCAAGCAAACACAAAAGGAGGTCAGCGGGGAGGCCCAGAATAAACAAATGACTCTCGATGTGACAGCACTCTGGTGACAAGTGATTATGCCACCTGGCCCAGAACCAGACGAGGCATGGCCTGTCCTCGGCAGTCTTGGGGGGCATGGAACCGCGCGTGGGAGAACGCAAATGCTGGTCTGTTCCCCTCCCACCCCAATACTGCTTGGGGTAGAGCTGGAAGAAATGACATCCGTCAGTCTGCAGCAACCTGGGGGAGACAGTGGGAGTGAGCCTGGGCAGCCCTCAGAGAGGTGGCACCTCGGGGACACCGGGGAGACCCGTCTGTCTCCAAAACGACTCTTCCAAGAGCTTGCATTAAAAATTTACAGAAATTGTTGGAAGATCTTTGTTGTTTCTCTTGGAAGTATTTGGTGTTTTTGTATCACACCTTAGTATCGCTAGTGCATAGAATTCTAACAAATTCCCCCCGGATTAGGGAAAATACGGGCATGTGTGCTGTGCCACTGGCGGGGGGGAGGGGGTTACTTCTGGTGGGCACCTGCCTCCGCTTGGCAGTTTCTGGAAGCACTGGACTGTGATGCTGTAGGCCCGGGTTCCTCCTCTCAGCGTCTGAGCTGAATGACGTGGGCCCCTGGCCTAAGGGACTGCCAAGGTCATGGTCACATTTCACTGCTGATCCAACCCATCTCGGGTCAGATAAACCGATGAAGCGCATCTAAAAGCAGGGGCCTTTCAGTTGTTCAGACTGACTTAGCTCCCACCTGCTACCCAGCATGTGATTGGCTTTATGTTTGAGGGATCTTAGAGATTTGATCTTCCTTCTCCACTGACAAATCCAATATGGTGTCCATAGAAGAAAAGGAGGAGACAGCAGCACCCAGGGACAGCCCGCGAAGAGACAGCAGAGGGAGGCCATCTGCAGGCCGAGGACAGAGGCCTCAAAGAACCCAGCCCCACGGCACTTCTCACACTTCCAGCCTCCAGGATGTGAGAAAATAAATGTTGTTAACGCCTCCCAGTCTGTGGTATTTCGTTGCAGCATCTCTCGCTGACTAATACCCTATTCTAAAATAAAAAATTATTCTTGAATCCGACGCTGGCGCTTTCTATTCCCAGCCCAGGATCTTTGCCTGGAATTCTTCTTATTCAGATCTTGGGGTCTCCTGCAGAGGGGCCTTCTCCAACCACACTGTTCTCTCCTTTTCTTATTACCCTATTTAATTTCCCGGGTGGGGCGGACCCTGGCACTTGCGTCTCTCCTGCCCTGCCTGTCTGCTGCAGTCCTCGGGGTGCGGGGTCACCCCTGCTGACTCCCCAGCACCAGGCACAGGCAGTGGACACAGGTAAACAACGTGGAATGGATAATGAGTCCCCCGGAGTTCGGACGCTGGATTTGGACGACTTACTCACGTCTGCTGTTAGAACGGGAGACCTGCCTGGGCCTCAGGTAGCGCGCCCTTTCCGGTGTGGCCCGGCCTGGTGCCGTTCTCATGGGTTCTCCTGTCTCGTGAGCATAAGCCTGCCTGGTCTCACCCAGGACGGAAGCCAGGGGCTGCCGACTTGGAAAGAGGCCGTCACCAGGCCTTGGAAGACTGGGACAAAACCAAGTCAAAATAAGGTTCTGGTAACAAGAAAAGGTGGAGTGTGCACGGGCAGGACTGGGGGTGTCCGGCGGCAGGATGGGGCGGCGCGTCAGAGTCTAAGTGGGGCGCAGGCTGTTTTCTGTGCCTGTAGAGGTTGCACAGCCCACAGACCCTTCAGGATGGGGTGAGGGATCCCAGAGAGGCTCCTTAGGGTAGAGAGGCTGGTGGGGCCTCAGGAAGGCGAGTGGGTGGGGGGTGCCGTGGCAGGCCAGCCTGGCAGACAGTGGGGGCTCCAGGCTCCATCGCTCTCAGCCCTGAGACTGTCTGTACCCCGCTCTTGCGGGCCAACAGGATGTCCCCACCGACTGTGCTGATTGCTCTGCAAGCCGCAAATCCAGCTGTTAGCAGCTGGGCCCAGAGACTGTGAAGGCAGCCAATGGCGGGCATCACCATGGGCAACATGGAAGGGCCTCTGAGGACGAGGGAGATGGGCGGGGGCTCTCCGCGGGGAGGGGCCCCGTGAGCGCGCCTCCAGGCAGAAACACTGGGGGTGGTGCGAGCCGGGCGGGGCTGTGCTCGCTGCCTGTGTGCAAGGAAAGGGCAACTTGACGAGCACGTCGTGAAGTCATTTGCTGACTGTGGCCTTAGTCATCCCAGCCCTTTAAAAGGAGTCAGTGCCCCCGCGGGTCGTGGCGAGGGCAGGAAGCAGCGCCCCCCAGCAGCCGCGCATACGACTCGCTCGCACCACGCGGGAAGGGGCTCCGCGTTCCCGCCAGTCCGTCTAAAGTGGCTGCCAGAGCCAGGGGCCGCGTCCTCGCGTCAGGCCGTCTGGGGAGCGAGGTGACTGCCGGCTCCGCAAATGCTCCGCCTGCTCTAGCGCTGCCTCTGGGGGCGGCTCTGGCAGGGGTGTCATCGTGAGGGCCGCAGGGGCCACAAGACGAAGGGCAGGACAGGGCGGAAGGACGAGCCGGCAGGGACACTGGGCCTGGAGCCCGGAAGGCAGTGCCCCTGCAGCTGTGGCCTTGTCTTCCTCAGATGTGGGCGGCGCGGGGAGTCTCGGGGCGTCTGGGGATGCGGTGAGGGGCGGGGGCCCTCACCAGGGCACGTGGGGGGGGGGGTCGGGGCTGTCCTCTGCTGTGCGCTTTCAAAAGCATTTCTAGGCGGTTGCTGCTGGCTGACCCTTCCTGCAGAGAGGTGCACTTGAGATCCACTGGCTCCCGGTCGCAGCCCCTGGGGAGCTCGGGAGTGGGAGCAGCCAGAGCTGAGCTCCCCTCTGCTCCAGTGGCCGCCCCTGCCTCCGACAGGCCCCTGGCTCTTTGCCTTTGAGGTGGAATCAAGAGGGTGACCGGGGGCGAGGAGGCTCTGTGCCCAGCTTGCCCTCCTCAAGCCACAGCTGTAACAGGCACCAGCCGAGGGGCTGGGAGTCCTGGCCTCACTCTGCCTCATCCTCACCCCAACACAGCCACCTGAACCCCACCCACGGGCAAGACAAGAGGGCTGACGGGCTGACCTCTCAGGTCCCCTTCAGCTTTGGGACTCAGTTCTGTGATTATGGGTTTCCTGGATTTCTGTCCAGGAATAGAAGAGAGCAGAGAACGTCTTTTCAGCATGTGTCTGAAGATTTCATCTGCAAGTTTCGCATGAGCATTGCCGATAGTGGCAGAATGTTCCAGAGGAGGGTCTGGTTGCATTTTAAATAATGCAAGTTGCTGGGTTGGGCTTTTCTCCTCCTTACTCTCGTGTGGCAAGAAAGTGTCACCTTAGCAGCATCTGATGACCTCCCCAGGGGTGACTGAGGACAGGCTCTGCACCATTGACATTTGGGGGCAAAGAATTCTTTGTGGTGGGGCCTGCCCTGTCTTTGTAGGATATGTAGCAACATCCTTGGGCTCTTATCAAACAAAGGCGAATAGCTACCCCACCACGTCCCCACCCCGCCAGTGCGTAGGACTAAAATGTCCCTAGACCTCTCCAAAGGTGCCTGGGAGCCAAGATCTCCTTCAGTTGAGAACCACTGGTGTAGGGGATACACTCGAAAGGAAGAAAAATAAATATAGAAGAGAACTTAATTATGCAAATGCCTCTGAGGGGAAAAGTACCGAATTTCTAAAAGGGCAAGAGTGAAATTTGAATTAGAGCAGTTAGGACTCTCTTCTAAAACGTATTCCCTCCGTCCACCCGCCCCACGCACGCCTTCCCGGCTGCACTCCAGAGAGCTGCAGAGGCAAGAGAGTCCAGCCCCCTCTCTCTTCCCCGAGGGTGTCACAGATGATTCCAGATCGCACTGGGAGACTCAGTGCTGCATGCCGTGTTCTAGCAGCGTCTGCAGAAATGCACAGCCAAGGTGCTAGCCTCACACGTGCAACATGTTCCTGTCCACCCGACACCTGCATGGACCGTAAGGCCACGTCACCAGCCCTCTTGCTCTGGTTCTAGTGTGTTTAGTTGCAACACAGCAGTGCTGGAAAGATGCATTGTCACCTGCATTGATCACGCTTTGGAAGGCGAAACATAACGAAGAGACGAAGAAAGAAAACCAAGCCCGGAAGCACAGGCTCCGTCAGTCCTGCATGCCGCATGTGTTCCTGGGAGCAGGCTGAGAACAAATTGTGAAATCGAGTTGGCCCTGCTGCTCGTTGCAGTTGCCTTAAAAGGAGCCCCGCTGGCTGCGCTACTCCACTTCCTCCTTTTTCAGGTTTCTCTCAGCCCCTCGCAGCCATGGAAGCAGGAAGAAAGTCGCCATCAATTATATCTCGGAAGAAGCCAAGTGAAATCTGACTGATGATTGTTTATAAAACTTGGCATCGTTTTCTTTTCCACACATTTCCAGTTCCTCTTTTGCTCTTGAACATTCTCCCCGCTCCATGGTGACCGCCGTCCTCCCAGCCGCGCCTTGACACGGTCCGCCTGCAGCGTCTATGGGCTGCTTCTCCGCCAGACCCACCTCCTCCCTCGGCCTCCAGCCCTCCACTCCACGACTGTCCTAACCTCTAGGCTCCCTGGACGTTCCCTTGAGGTTAAAGGGCCTCACCCCTGTCAGCACATCCAGGCAGACTCAGGCCCCCCATTCCAGGCTCTGGAAACACGCAGGGGCAAGAGGCCAGCTGTGGTGGCATCCGCATGAAGGGGGGGAGCTGTACCTCGGGACGCGGCACCGCTGGGCAGCAGTGCTCCCTCAGTACAAATACAAGACCAGAAAAACACAAAACGCCACCAAGCAGAGAGCAAAACCTCTGCCCCGTGGAGCCAGCCAGCCAGGGAGACAGTGTCGCAGATGGATGCAGACATTTGACAAAATAAATGATACTGCGGGGAGAAAATGGAAGTTGTTATGGATAAAATGAAGTGGGGGAGGGAGACTGGGAGAGAGTGTGTGTGTAGACTCGACTGCAGTTTTAGCTGTGGTGACAGGGAACGTGACTTTCGAGTAAATACCTGCGCAGGTGGTGGCCAAGCACGTGGAACCCTGGGGGGCAACAGTCGAGGCAGGGAGAAGCCTGCGCGAAAGCTGGGGCAGCCTGGCGTTGGGGAAGGGCTGGGGAGGCTGGTGCGGGGGGTTGGGGTGGGGCGGGCGTGAGCGGGAGGGTTGGTTGGGTGGAGAGAGGTGCTGCAGGGCCCAGAGACCCACGAAGGCACCGTGGCCTTAGCTGAGGGAGCCGGGCGTCTGCGGTTGGTTCTGGGACGTCAGCGCGACCTGACTTACAGGCTAATGGGATCGTGTCACCTAGTCATCACCTCCCCTACTTAAACCCTTCACTTGACAACACGCAATCCGTTTACCCACAGGGTCAGGCATAACCCCTCATCCTCCTGTGTCTACACAGCACCTGTCCCGCTCACCCCACAAAAGCCTCTGAACTCCCAGCAAGGGAGGACCCCACCCCAGTCAAATTCTACCCATTCTTGCAGCCCCAGCGAAAGTTTCTGCACTTCCAGAAAAGCTGAGACACCCCCCACACCCACACCCCCGCCCCACCATGATCTCTGTATGCTCTGACGTCCTGTTGTGTTGATTATTTATCAAGAACATTTGGACTTGGTCGAAGGTCACCTTGTACTGGTTTCTAAGCAGGTTTATGGGTGTCAACCATAAGGTCCATCTGGGTTTGGGACATCACGCAAGTTCACTCAGCTCATCATTAGCTCAGCTGTGTAAATAACCTTTATTTAAAACATATATATATATATATATGTTTTATATATATTTATGTTTATTGCAGTAACATTGGTTTACAACTGTGTGATTTAGGGGTGCAGGTTCACACCTCTACACAGGTATGTTATCACACCATGCCCATCACCAGAGTCCCCCAATCCTCAACCATAGTCATTTGGGACTTTTCGTTAATGATATAAGCTTGTCCCGGGATGTCAGCATGTCATGCATCTCCAAAACCCCCTATAATAATGGTTAACATCATAGTTACATAACAAATGCTTATTAAGTTCAATTAAGTGTAAAAGTAACCAGATTATTTTTCTTTGGTTGTTTTTAAGGCCCATAATTCACCAACCGCATCATGAGTGCATAGACATGGCTAACTGCAAAACGTCATGTAACATACTCATGTGACCTGACTTTGGGCTTTAGGGATTAGCTTGTGGATCAGGCTAGACAGGGGAATATAAAAATTTGTCTTTCTTGGAGGTTTTTGTTCTGATGAAGTGGTAAAAGATAATTCTATCATCTCTACATGATACAGCTATTTTCGTTGCTTCAATAAGATTTAGTGAAGCACTTTGGGTTGAAAACAAATTTTTGTTTACCATTCTTTATCCAAAAGGGAAAGACAGTCATGGCTGAGTTGAGCCTTCTCTTGGAAAAATTATTAGTTTCAATCACAGTTGGGAACTTGCAATGTTCATATGTATTAATGCTCTCCCAGAACTAATTCAGGAGACATACTTCCTTTGTTGGCGCCGAGATAGCCTCTTAAAGCACAAAGTTTACTTGAATACATAGTTCCACGTGGGGGAGACGCTACATGCCTCTTCCAGTAATCAATGATCAGCCAAACCAGGTGGCTTCCAAAAGTTTTGGTTCGAGAAGTAACTTGTTATACCTAACCTTTAAAATGCCGACCCACCCAAACTAATTAGTGGTTATCCAGTGTTAAGTCTCTCCCAGTAAATTCAGTACTAGTTTGCACTTGGAGTTTGGCCTCTGTCTGATCAATACAACTACAGTAGGAAAGTGAGTTCAGTCTGCCATTGCCATTCATGCAGCCCAAGCAAAGACAAAGCATAGCTGAGGTTTGAAATAACTTGTGGAGAAATCATGCTGGCTTTCAGGAAGTCTCTGGAAGTCCAGTCTCAGTGACCCAGGGTCCACCTTCATGACGAGGTCAGTTAACGGGTCAGCCACCGCGTGACCACAGTAGTGCTAAGCAGCGGGATAAGCGACTTCATGGGCCAAGTCGTTTCATATATGGCTGCACCAGGGACACTTTCTCCAACTATTCGTGGCACGGAGCGGTGTCGGTGGTCACACGCCCAAGAGCAAATGCAAATGGCTCCATCAGAGACATCGTTTCACTGAAAGAGTATTTGGATAATATATTCATAGGAAAGATCAGCGAAATATATGGTATTTTGGTGCTTATTCTAGGGAGAGTGTTCCCTGCCACATGTTGTTGTATGTTTCTATGTATATCCACAGTTCTCTAAATACTCTAAATGAGTGATGTTGCTTAGATTTGCCAAAGCTTCATGCATTTCTTTCCCTACTTAAGATAGAGACAGTAAGCTCTTTGGCAGTTTTCTTCAGAGTTGGTACCCTCTTTTCAGTGTTTGAAATTGAGGTATCATTGACGTAAGATTCACGAATTTTCAGTGTACACTTCTATACGTTTAGGTAGCTGTATGTGTTCGTGAAACTACCACCACAATTACGAGAGCATTCCTTCATTTTTGTCGTGTTTGTGGCTATTACTTTTGTTTGGTGGCAACTATTTTAGTGGATTTGGCTTTGAAGGGATTAGAAAAAGCACGAGGAGCCAAGTCAGTGATGAAAATGGCTGGTGGCCCCAGGGCTACTGGACTTTGAGTAGGAAATGAGATGTGACTCTAGGTTGTGGTGTCTGTTTTCGCTCCGACTTGGTTCTGATGGCCATTTTGTAGTTGAGCTCGAGAAACATTTGGAGTAATGGAATGGACATATTTTTGTAACAAACGCTATTATCATCATGGCTACTATTACGAAGCACTTATCTGATTCCTTAAAAGGTTGTGGGTGTTTGCAGACTTAACATTTGGTGTATTTAAAAGAAGTCAAAAGATTTGAAAGAGAGGAAGAAATATGATGCTTTGCCAAGACAGAAGTTTGAATCTTAACTTTACGGGCAGGATGGGCTCACAAGAGTAACTAGGTTCAATAGTGAGTGAACCTCTCCCTCCCCAGGACATCCCCATCATAAAGGTCACATCCAAGTCTGAATGAGGTCATTTCATAGAGTGACAGCAACATGGTATCATCTGAGAAATGGTTCCCCAAAGAAATTAAGTGCTAGTCTTGGAGAGAGAAATGAAAAAGGCTAACAAAGTAATTTTTCTTAACCAGAAAGTGTAAGTATGGAGCAGATAAAAAGTAAAAAGGTTATGGCCATAAATGAATTTACCATCTGGAGATTCAAAAAAACTTTAAAAATAGTTTGGAGAACAATCAGCTAATGTAGAAATAACCCCTTACGTAAGAGAGAACTAAGCCATCGGGGCAGATGAAGAGTGCCCTTACACTGTTGGTCATATTTATGCTACTCTGAGGCTCACGGCAAACCACATGCTATTGTGTTTCTGCATCTGGGTGTACATGAGTGTGCAGGCCAGGTCTGCGCATCCTTAAACACAGTCATACCTGGTGTGTATCCAGGAATGTAGGGGGCGTTGACATTTAATATAGAATCTGGGCCTCCCTGGTGGCGCAGCGGTTGAGTGCTGCGCTGTGGAGCTGTCGGCAGCGCGAGATGCAAGTCCAACGCCCAGCCGGGGAGAATCCCACATGGTGCAGCGGACCTCTCCTGCCTCGCCCGCTGCTCCCCTCAGCAGTGTGTTTCTGATCTGCCTGTTCTGCTCCCCGCTCTGTCTCTGGTGAACCCTCTCGCCGCCCCACGCCTCTGGCCTGTACCCCAGCTTGTATGTATAAATAAATAAATCTTTAAAAAATAATAATAATAATATAGAATCTGCTGTCCTGGAGCTGGACAGAGGCCTTTGGACACTGTCAGCACTTTGGTTTACGGTCTCTCAAATGGGGAGATTGGGATGAGCCATTCAGGAGCTGGAGGGTGCAGTGGCCGGTGTTGGCAACGAGCGATCACTCTGGGGGCGACTGGCGGCCAAACTCTTTGAGAAATAGAGAGCAGAAGTGGGATATGAAGAGACTGCCAAACTGATTCCGAGGTCCGTAAGACACAGATAGGTGTTTGCAGGCCTCCTTAGCCTCCCTGTAAGCTTCTGGTGAACTGTACAAACCGCAAACGTACATTCTTGTGTTCTCATCTGGCCTCATGGGGGAGTTCACGTCCTTATCCGGAAGCCGAAAGCGATGGCGTGGCGTACTTCCCGGAGTGGCCTGCTGGGTGCTCCCTGGCCCGGGATACCCCATGAGGCCGGGTCCCCGCCGCACAGCCCGGTGAGCAGATTCGCACCAGCAGTGAAGAGTCCCACCGGCCTGGCTGGCGTCTGGGAGATGGGCCTCTAGTCCCTCTGCGGACACTTAGCTCATCTAGCCGTGAGTGACCTTGACTCCTCACTGGAGGAAGCGCTGCTGAGGCCCGGAGAAGGGCGTCCACGCTGCACATCAGCTCACCTAAACGGCCCGGCGTCTGCCCCGCCGCCCCTGCCTACTCGTCTCTTCAGCCTCTGGTCCATGCTTGAAACGAGCGCGCTGCTTTCCTCTTCAGACGCTGAGTGGACCTTGACTCCTGCCCAGGCGGTGTCCCGGCAGGGTGTCCAGGCCCTTTCCACCTCCTCCCACCGTGTCCTGCCCTCTGTGCTCCCCCCGCCCCGCCCCTGCACGCTCACGCCTTCCCACGCCGCAGCAGCATCTCCTGCGTCCGGCTTTTGCTCTTGTTCTTTCTTGCTTGGCTTCTGTCCACCCATGAGTCCAACGAAGGTGTTCAAAGCCCAGCTGCGGGGCGGCCTTGCCCAGAGAGCCTGCTGGAGCCGCCGGGCGCTGCACGGTGGATTCCTCGCCTTTCCACCACGTGCACGCGCAGACACCTTGCACCGCAGACACCTTGCACTGCAGTCCCGTGCTGCTCTGACCTGGGTTCGTACCCCTCGTTGTGACTCTCTTGCTGACACAGAAGCAGGCAGGCGGGGGCAGCGCCCCTCACTCCCCATTGCCCTCCTGGCCCCTTGCCAGTAAAGAAACCGCGCCGTGGCAGTGGCCGGCCGGATCCATCAGCCGGGGTCTTCTCATCCGAACGGGATTTTAGGAACTGCGGGCTGTGACTGCGCCGGTGCCTGCTGTACCCGCCGCTTCGCGCCCAGGGCTCCCCGGGAGCCGGTGACGCCAAGGGTCTGGCGCGCAGGCGGCCGGGCCGGTGCTGAGCGCGACTCGCGTCTCCCGCGCTCTGTGCCTGTTTGGCGGTGCCTGGGCGGTTTCCCGTGCGGAAGTCAAGTTGAAATGCAAGAAGTCAAGATTAAGGAATGTTAACACAGAATCTGTATTGTGCATTCTTTTACATAAATATGTTACCATTGTCGGCGGAAGTGGTTTCAGGGAGCTTTTCAAATGTCTGCATTTTAATACCCAGATGAAAAGTGTGTTGTCAATTATGCAATGGGGAAATTCTTTATGCTTCTAAAGGTCCTTGATAAAAGAATGTGCTGAGAGGAGATTCGGCGTGGGTCCCCGCTTGCGTGTGTTCAGTTTCCAAGTGTACGTTTCTGGTGCAAAAATTCGGGAAGCAGAGGGAACAGGGTGAAGTGAGGCGAGATGGGCTCTTCGTATTTTAACCCCGTCTCTGTGTGTGCGTCCGTTTGGCTTTCTCTGTCTGTCTGTCTCTCCACAAGTCTTTGTCTTTGTCTGTCTGTCTGACTCTCCCGGTGGGTCTTTGTCTCCCTGTGTCTCTGTCTGTCTCTGTGTCTCTCTCATCTCTCTATACCACACTGGGGGATACACAAGTGTCAGGTCACCCCAGCATCAGCTGGCATCCAGTGGGGGGTCTGGAAAGAGGAGGGGCTGCAGATGGCCCCTCCTGCACCCCGGGGGCTCCCCTGAGGGTCAGGCCTGTCTTGGGGGCATCTGTGCCGAGCTCAGGAGCTTCGCCTGAGGCCCCCCAGCGACCCACTTACCACCCCCTCCGTCTGCCTGGTCCTCCCAGACTCGGGCCCGCCCCCACCACCTGTGTTCCCTCGCTCCACGGAGCTTCTGGTCTGGTTCCTCCTCAGCTGTCCGAACGCTTCCAGGCAGGTCAGGGTACAGGTCACTCGGTCTCCTGGAAGGGGGATATGCTGGCAGGACGAGGGATGGACAGACAGGATTTGCTTCCTGTACCCCCCCACATTGCGCGCGCGCACACACACACACACACACACACACACACACACAATCACTGAAGTGCGAGCAGCTAGAGGCTGCCTCAGCTTTGTATGAAAAAGTCCTCTGCCTGTCAGCATGGTGGGCACTTGACTCACAGCCCTTGGTGTCCCATCTGTACAAGGGGGTTACGAAGACCCTTGGGGGCGGGGTGTGAGGATGGAGTTGCCACGGGAGAAGCAGCAGCACCCAGGAGAGCGTCCACGGTGCGCTCCATGCGCTTTTCCGGCTCTTGTTACTCTGAGAGCGGTTTTGCCTGATGCTCCAGAGTTCAGTTTATGCCCCTGGGAATGCACTTGCCAGGAAGCATTAGCAGCCTTCTGGACTGGAGGAGAAACTGAGGCACAGAGCTAAAGTAGCCAGTAACGAGGACAGGTGGGGGCCTGGTGCTGCTTGATGTAAAGTGCACCCTTGGCCTGGGGGTGGGGGGTGTTCTTAGGACACCTGGGTGGGTCCGCCGTCAGACGAGCTTGGGTGGGCGTCTTGGGAAAGAGAGGTTGGCTGGAGACAGAAGCAAAGGAGAATACAGCCAAGTGGGAGCCGGCCATGCGCGGGGCTGGCAGGCGGCGTGCCCCCACTCCCTGAGCCTGAACAGGCATCTCCGCCTGTGCCGGCCCGAGCCAGGCCTGCAGACACTGTGACTTACAGTTTGCTTGCAGCTGTGTTGTGCTGAAAGCCTGTTTTAGGCGCCTCAAGAACTCCTCAGACCTGGCAGGGAGCGCCTCTCACTGCCTTCTGCAAGCAGCCTCAGAAAGGCAGACTGCATTTGGGAAAATGCCAGGGACGCAGAAAAGGTGTGCGTGGGGGGTGGGGGGGTGCATGCACGTGTGCATATGAGTGTGTGTGTGTACCTGTGTGCATATGCAGGGGGTGTGCCTATGTGTGTATGTGTATACACGTGTGTGCCTGTGTGCATATGCAGGGGGTGTGTCTGTGTATGTGTACACACGTGTGTGCCGGTGGGCATGTGCAGGTGTGCCTATGCGTATACACATGTATGTGTGTTCTTGTGTGCATGTGCAGGGGGTGTGCCTTTGTCTGTGTGTACATGTGTAACTGCAGAGGGGAGTGTATGTGTGTGTTGGGTGTGGGGCAATGTACGGGACTATGTCTCTTAAAAAGAAAACCAACTTCATATTTTTCATACTATTTTTAAGGAGAAATGTACTCTAAGTCACAGGGAAATAGAGTAAGATTGTTATTTTAATGCAGCTTGTTCTCAATCTCATTTCCTTCGTTTCTTTCCTTTCCGAATGCTACCAGCAGCCAGCACACAAATGGAAGAGGCAGGAAGGTGACCTTGGAGGGAGAACTATAAATTGGGGGTGTGTGACTGCTTTCATCCAGCACCCATAAGCCTTTATGCTTTTTCACCATCATCTGCATCACTTCTTACTCAGCAGAGAGGAATCCCCACTATCAGTAGCGATTCCCAGAAGAGCTGTTTTCCACTGCTCCTGTATATTTTTGTCTGTTTCTCCTGATAGAAAATATAGAGGTTTCTCTGTGTTGCTGTCCATTTAAGTATAATGAAATATACTCCCCATCATTAAAAACTGTATGAACACGCGTTTATTTACCGGATTCTGCCTACACCTCTTCCATTTCCATGTCCCTGTTCATGTCTGTATCTTTATTTCTCTGTCCCTCAAAGATCTTCACTCCCCACGCGTCTTCTTGAACGTCCTCAGGTAGCAGGGTGGGGGGCTCCTTTCGTGGGGAGCCGGAGGCTCTGTGGCAGTCTTCAGGAAGGTCACATTGTGAAGACTTTTTCTTTCACCATGAGTATCTCTGTCATTGTTAAAGTCCTATAATTAGTCTTCTGGCTCGTGAAGAAAATCGTTAAAAAAAAAAAAAATCCCTCCAATTTGGTGACGCTCTTGTTACCAGTTTGACTCTGTTGGAGACTGGTCAGCAGCCAGAATCTCTGACTAACGTGAGATTGGCTGGCACCCTCCAGGCGCTGGTCAGAAACGCCAGAGCGTCGGAGCCTCTTCCTGGACTCCCAGTCTAGCCACGTGAGCGGGCAGGCCACCCCATTAATAATCCTGTCAAAACCAGAGGCGAACCCCGTGAACTTAAATGCGTCTTAGGAAGGCAAATGCAGAGACATATTCTGCCTGGTTTACCTTTGATGATCTGACTTCCCCCATTTTTCTAACACGAAAAGCCCTTGCATGTGCCTCGCCCTAACATCTGGAGAAGGGCGGGGGGCGGGGCGTGCAGGTCTCTGCGTGTGCGAGAGCCCAGCGCGTGCGTCGCCAGCGGGGACTCAGTGAAATGGCTTTGAAAAGCTCAAAAAATAGGAAGACTGAAACATTTCTATGAATATAAGTATGTATAAATATTGAAGAGTAGTAGGTACAAACTGTGTGCAATGCAGGACGCAGAGGCGAGTCCGGGGGCTGCCCGGAAGGTTTGCTTTGACGCCGTTTCTGGTTCGTTTCAGGCAGGATTTTTTCATATCCACGGTGCCACCAAAATTGTTTGTGTTCAGGGTGGTGCGCAGGTCTTACCTGTTTGTTTCTGGCTTTTGCGGACGGAAAAAGACACCAGCATGGGCACGATTCACCTGTCCCCTTCGAGTTCATTGCCTTATCTTGCCAGATCTTTTACACGTATCCTCCCACCTTATAAACCGTAACTGTCTTCTCAGGCCCTCCCCGGCGATAAGCCCGTTTGCTTGTGGGTGAAAATATGGAAGACACAGATAAATCATCTCAGCTTCCAAGTAGAATGAAGTAACGATATATTCCAAAGAGACATGTATATAAAATAGATAGGCAAAAGTAGAAACTCAGATGTATGTTACAACTTTTTGTTAAACATACAGTTTTTTCATGCTAGGACCCTCTTGAATGCAGAATCAGTTTTCTTTTTAATTTGAAGCAAATCATGTTTGGTAAAGGAGGGGAAAATAAAGATTTAAGCTGCCATTATTCTCTGAGGTCATCGTAGGGAATAAAAACTGCTGTGATTTCAGCCTTTTCTGCAAATAGTAGCCCCAGAGACAATTGAACTGAGCCTGAGAGTTGATAGAAGGGGCACCACAAACACTACTGCAGTTCAGTTCCCAAGGTCATATAAAGAACCATGAACTTTCAGCATGTTTGTGTCATTAAAGTCCCAATGACTTGCTCAATGAGATTTTGGGGTAAAGGCACAGTTCATGAAACTGTCATTAAAATAATAAAACGGAGTTATATTTGGTCGATAAGGTATAAGAGTTCTGGTCTTCAGTAACAAAGCAAAAGCATTTTAAGAGACACACTATCTTAGAATTGTACACTACACACTTACCCACCCCAGATTCTTACACTTCCATTATAAAAACAGCCATGTTTGGTATATTGGATTCACTTTTTATTATGGGCCAGAGCAGACTTGTATCGGTTTGTGATTATGCACATTTCTTCCCAACTCTTTGTTCAGTAAAGTCATGTTGGTACTTGCCATCAGCCATAGTGGGAGCATTTACACCATGAAAATTGGCAAGCACTAAACCCCAGGGCTTGTTTTTGCCTGTAGAGTTGGTTGTTAGGTTTTTGCCAGCACCCCACCAGATGGAAAGCCTGATTGAGTTGCATTAATCCAGAGATGGGAGAAGTGTAAAATAAGTAGAAGGACCATTGCTTGGAATTCGCAAATTGTCTTCAAGGGGGTGAAAGGTGTGGAGAGAGCCAGAAACGGGCTGTGGTGTCCTCTTCCCATCACACCTCCTCCTGCCGATTTATGTCATCATATGGCAACCATCCCAGGCCAGGCGGGTTCAAGGCTGATTCAGGCAAATGCAGAAGGAATCTTGGAGCCCAGGTATATCTGACACACCCTTAATGCTGAAACAGGGGACTGGCTACACACGCAGACAGCACGCAGGGAGGCAGGCCGGCGGCACCGGAGCCACCCAGTCCCCGCGACTTCGCTTGATCTCTGCCGTGATCTCTTTTCTCTCGTAGTCCTTTCGCGATTCCCCCCGGCCTGGGTACCCGTAATTATAGGGTCGCGGGCCTTGTGCTTCCACTTCTAAGCACTTTCTTAGAATAACACGATATCACACGCGGGTAATAAAACCTAAGAGGGAAATAAAGATGCAGGTGGCGGCCGTAGAGGCTGGCAGCTGCAGGCGAATAAGAGCCTGAGTTCCCTCATTTCCCTTATACTGGCCCTATGGAGTCACCACAGTCCTCTCTGCGAGTTGTAAGAAGTATTAGAATCTGAAGTGGCTGGTGGCCAGGTCTTGCCCTTCTGGAAGGAGCTGCATGAATCCTCTTGTTGTCAGGCAGGATGGTCCTCTGCCCGGGCCCTAGTGGAACATAACCGAGATCCACCTCTGTCAGTGATGCAGCACTTCCGGGAGACAGAGCCAGCGTCATCCCCTTAACTTCGGATTACCACTAAGTCTACAAATAATGTGCAGATACTGAATTTGAGGTCCGGGGAGACGTACGGTCCAGTGATACAGATCAGGTCACGGCTTTTATTTATTTTGCATCATCCCCATTCTTCCTCCGCTGTCGGGGCTTGAATAATGGTCAAGAGTTGCTTCTTCCATTGGGAGGCTCTATGCTAATGGGCAGTCCCACCCATGGCACATGCCATTCTTCCATTGTATGGTCAAATCACACCAGATGTGTATCTGTTTTGTTGGCCACTGCTTCCAGTCGCTTCTCAGTGTGAGTCCTGTAGACCAGATAGGGCGGTTCTACTTCTGGCCAGTGACTCAGACAATTCCTGTTCCTGCGCCCTTGCTACTCAAAGTGAGTCCGTGGGCCTGTAGCGTTGGCATCAGCTAGGAGCTTGCTACAAACTCAGCAATCCTAGACTTCCCAAATCGGACATAGTTTCACGTGAGCCCCAGGCCATTTATAAGAACAGGAAAGTTTGAAAAACACTGGCTCACCTTTCACTAGCTCATTCCCAAACTGGAGAACTCTGAAGAGCAATCTGAAGAGAGGGGGGACAACGGTGAGTTTAAGACACACCAAGAAACAAACTAGAAGTTGGGCAGATGGTGAAAGAATCTGGAAGAATCAGTTATATTGGTAGTTAACAGCTTCCTCTTCACCTGGCTCTAGTCTCCATGACAAACTGATTTATCGAGATTAAAAAGAATCCAGGTGTTAGTACCTCCGATATAGAGGAAGAAATGACCCGGGGCTTCCAAAGGGAACCCTACTTTCTGAACTATTTGACTGTTTCAAAACTTGCTTTCACCTGGTAATCTCAAAATCTCACATTAAATAGCAGTTTTCTTCGTTCCTCTCTTCTTCCCTCTTTCCTGCTCTTTAGAAGTTGAGCTTTTTATTCTAGAACAGTTTCGGCTTTACGGGAAGGTCGTCCGCACGGCCCCGAGCCGCGTCCTGCCCAACTCCCTGATGTTTGACGGGAGCTGCATTTCTGCTTGCCCTCGGTTGGCAGAGTTCCCTGGCGGGGGAAGCAAAGTTACAGCACCTAACACAAATAGTATTTGATTAAGGTTAATTACAGTGCTGTCACATAAAAAGGGGAGAAAAGAAAGCTGGCTTTTTCAACCAGCAATGAAATAACCTGCTGTCTG
Organism: Scalopus aquaticus; assembly: GCA_004024925.1. Lineage (NCBI taxonomy): Eukaryota > Metazoa > Chordata > Mammalia > Eulipotyphla > Talpidae > Scalopus > Scalopus aquaticus. The sequence continues at coordinate 51,501 of PVIJ01001157.1, read as the reverse complement.
TCTACTGACTTAATAGCTTTAATTGCCAGAACATAATCAAGATCTGGTGAATTTGTTTGAACATATCAGCAGGCACCAAATATTTCAATGAGATCAAGTTGTGTAACTAGTTGTGCTCAAGCTGAAATCACTCTGACAAAGTGAGTGTTGCAACCTAAAAGGCAGCACCTGTTGGGAGAGGCCTTCGGGCAGGAGCCTGCCTCAGGAGCGCTCTTCAGACCCTCACGGGACTACCGAGACCCCCTCTCTAAACGTCTGGCCTCTCCATTCGCGGGATGAGTTACAGCAATATAACTTCATTTGGAAACTCATTCTACTTCCTATTTATTGAGAACTTTTTTCTACAGAGAGACATAACAAGAGTGGGCATTTCCTTTAGCAGATGCTTTGGTACACTTCGTACCCGAAGTTAGAGTCACATGAGAAAACACTCACTCTTCCACATTTTGTTATCTTCTACTTTCTAGCTCTTAGCAATGCAGAACCAGAGACTCGGGCATGTGTAAGACCTTCAGCGTGCAGGAAGTCAGACCAGGCAGTGAATCTGATTTAACAGATGGTTTTGAGAATGGGGTGGGGGGTCAGGGCTGGCTGAGCGCCTGGGGGGACCTGGCAGGGCTTCTGGCTGGCTCCTTCCCGTTCAGGTACTGGGCAGCTGCTTCAGGATAATCTGATGGACGCTTGTCCGCTGGTAGTTCCAGATGTGAACCTTGAGCTTTCTGCAGACAGAGGCTCGAATGAAAATAACCCTTTGTGGTGTGTAAGACTCATTCCTTCCCTACTTAGTCACCAGTGAATTCCTCCGAGGAATTCAAACTCTTGACAAAACTCCCAGTCAAAATAGCCTCAAAGGGAGGTGAAGGTCAGGGGCGTTTTCTTCACTTCCCAAATCAGGTGAAATTGCAAAGAAAAGAAGTGAACCCAGCTCAGTGGTGCCAGTCACCTCCGGGAGGACTTTTAGGAAAATGGTCATTGTAAGTGCTAGGACCAGAGGGTGAGAGCTTTGACTGTCATGCTGGGCACAGGTCTGCTGCTGGGCTGGAGACACCTCTCAGGTGCCCCCAGAAGGCTCCATGCATCCCAGCAGAACTCTCCTGGGTCACCCCAGGGCTGAGCAAAGGCCGAGCGAGGGGCCTTGGGTAAAAGGATTGGGGCTGGTGAGAATTCTCCCCATTTCTTTTCCTCATCCTTCTTTCCCAGCCAGCATTACCCAGGCCTGTTTGCCTCCAGAATTCACTTCAGGCCCCGACAGGCTGAGACGGCGCCTTTCCAAGCTCCTGAGGGAGTAGAAAGCTCTTTGTTGCTGCTTTTTAGAGGCGGACCCTAGGAAGGAACAGGAACTAGGGATTTTGCTTTTTAAGTTCCTACTATTAATTTTTTTGTCTTCGCTTTCCTTTGCTTCATCTACCAATTCTTTGAGGCTTAAGAGGCCAAAGTGAAGTCTGTCCTAATTTTAAACTTGCCTCTGTGGCTGCCCTGTAATTTTCACTCCGCAGCCTAAATTGGGACGAGTCTCCATAGGCTGGGCTCAGAACATCTCTCTCTCTCTGAAGCTTTTCCAGAAGACACTTGGTGTAGCAGCGAATTTCAGCATAATAAGCCAGGGTCCCCTCTTTGTCCGAAGCCCACCCGGGGAAGACTCTGGCCGGCTTCCCAAGGTCGTCAGGGCGAGGGGCAAGCTTTTCCTCTTGCTCTGATGCCGAAAACTTGAGGCATTTTATGGAGATGCTCTAACTGCTTTTTTCTGTTTGTGTACTCCTGAGTTTCACTTTATCTTTTACCACGAAGTGCATGGAACTCCCTCATTTACCACAGACCCAGCTCCTCTGGCCCCCCAGGCTCCCTGCCCCCCAAGTTTCCAGGACAGGCATATGCTTGGCTCTCCGTGGTTCTGTCCACCTAACTGCTACCTTTGCTTTTGCCATCCTGTCTGTCCATTGAGCGCCAGGCTGGGGGGCGGGCACCGTGCCTTTAGTGAATGGTTCTGCATGAACACTCATCCGTGGTCACAGGCTAAGAGTAGAGCATTTGCTCACCGTTTTAATCATGGGGACTCGGGGCCTTAAAGCGTTGCCCCTCTGTCAGAAACATGGATTGTTCACACTTGCTCTGTGTCAAGCCGCCTCACACTAGGCGGGCGCGTACTGAGCGGGAATCAGCAGTCATGATCTTCGCTCCTTCTTTCTTGGGAGAATCCAGGTCTCTCCACATTAGTCCTTCCCAGGTCACTTGTTCATTTCCGTCAGGACCCGGTGTGCTCAGAAATGCCAACGCCTGCCAAGAGTGAGCCAGGAAGGCCTGCCCACGCGTGGACACTCACTTGGTCTTTCCACGAGCACCTGCGAGCTGCCCATGACAGAGCCCTCCTCCACAGAGCGGGCGGCGTCCACAGGCAGCAGGCCTGCATGGATCCCTCACGTGGCGCTTCAGGACCGACATGCCACAGAGGCCTTGGAGTAAGGGTTCAGCCTGAAAGCAGCCCCACAGCCTGAGACCATCCGCACAAAGCTGGGAAAGGTCCTGGTCTGGATTCTCCTGGGACGTGTCAAATCAATCTGGGCTCCCTGCTTTGCACAGGTAGATGCCAAAACGGTGGCGGCTCTGAGGTCTTCCCTACTTGAGGGCGACCTGATGCGCTGCCTTTCTTCACGCGGGAAGCTAACTTCAAATGCTTTCCTTTTTCTTCTGGAAAAGACACCCCACCCAAACCCACATGGTCGGGGAGCTGTGGGGGCTGGAGGCTGGTGCCCAGAGAACCAAGCTCCTGTGTTCAGTCCCACGGGCTCTTAGCACCACCTAGAAAAAACAGCCCACAAGCTGCCTTCCAGCGCTTCTCAGGGCAGCCAGCGAGGGTGCGCAGGCCTGGTCACAATGCATCCTCAGCCAGCGAGGGTGCGCTGGCCTGGTCACGCGCAACCTCAGCCAGCGAGGGTGCACTGGCCTGGTCACAACGCACCTGCAGCCAGCGCACCCTCGCAGTGCGAGGAAAGCAGTGCAGGCTCAGCCGCGGGCTGTCACGAGTGTCGTCACAGACATGGAGGACAGTACAGCGTTACCATCTGTCAGTTGATACCAGAGCTTTTCAGGGCCCCGAGGGCTAGTTAGGTGCTTCCCCCACGTGAAGGAGGAAGGAGGCAGGTGCGTGTATGGGTGTAGAGGTCGTACCCCCAAAATTATAGTTATGTAAACAAGTTGCAAATCAATAAAATAGGAGAGGGGAAGAAACAGGGGAGGAGCTCTACTGGGGCGACCCAGGACCGTGTGTGATGGCCGACAGCGATTCAGCTCTGGCTTCTCCAATGGGCGACTTTTATGTGCCCCAAACTCTGCCACATCCACTTCTACCCACCCTTTATGTCCTGCCCACGTCCTCTCTTCTAAGAGGCATCCCCAATCCTGCCCCTGCCAGGAGAGGCCTCTGCTTCCTCCGTACCAGGCATCATTCTCTACCTGCCTTGTGTGTCTACCTGATGTCTCATCTTTCCTGCTGGGCTAGAAAGGCCTTGAGAGCAGGAACTCTCAGGCCATGTTGTGTTTGCCTTCGCCTCATGGTCTTTGGCACGTAGCTCACGCCCAAGAAATGTGCGCCGGAAGACTGAGTGAGCGAGGTGCGGACTTAGGCGTGGGCTCTGGACCGTGGGCAGTGGCACCAAGCTAAGCTTCCTGGAGACAGAGGGGTCCACGCTCCCGGCTCACCCCCAACAGGCAGAGCCTCAGACATGCAGGAGGGAGGAGACCAAGGAAGACCCTGACAGACCGTGTCTCCCAACTCCCTCCCGTGTCCGGGCCGGCTCCTAAAATCTCACGTCTTCATCTGGTTTTGTTACCAGGGTGGGTATTGTTTGTGGAATTCACTCAGGAAAACTTAGCCATTTTCCAGCATAGTTAATATTCAGATATGAAAAATCTCTTACAGTTTAAATGGTGAATAGATGCTAATTTATACATATATACTTATGCTCGGAATGCCTAATTAATGATCTTCCGTGTCAGTCACGGTATGTTAATGAGCTGCTTTTACTCCCGTGTCATAATTGCAGGCTCCTCTCTAGCTTAAGGTTGGGAGAACATTTTAGCTGCGGATTAGCAAATGATGCAAAATAACAACAACAAAACAACTAACAATTATTCAGTGATTCAGAAGTTTGGGAAATGTGCGAGTGTATGATCACAACAATTTAGTGTGGAAGAGGCAAGGACAGCCGCCAGCAAAGGCAGCAGAACCTCTGGCCCCTTCCCACAGCCCCTCCCTCTGCTGAGGCCCGAAGGGTTCTGCCGAGGTGCCGAAAGGCGCAGCTTCTACCTCTGTGCTGTCTTTTCAGGGCGACTGTCTTGGTTTGTCTCTGTGTTGGGGTTTTGTGTCTCTGACTGCAGAGGAGAGGGGAAAAAGTAAAAGCTCCTCCTGCTTGAGAAAGGACTTTCTCAGGCCCAGACACCCGTCCCCACCTCTCCTACCGTGCGGACAGAGCGGCTGCGGCGGAGGGGCACAGACGTGCGCTGCCGCCTGCCTCCTCTGTCTTTCTTTCCTCTTCGTTCTTAATGTATTTTGTTTTCTTCCCGAGCCTGGCATATTTTTCAGTCATAAGCCTTGCCATTTCAGTCTGGCAGAATAAGGTTCGATTTGATTCCTAACCTGCCATTTTGGAGGAATTTGGGCAGGCTCGTTGACCTCTCTGAGCCTCGGTTTCTTCACCTGCGAGGAGGGGAGCACACCAGGCGTGGTCAAATAGACACGAGGACCAAGTGCGGGACATGCCTCATGCCCACAGCCAGCCCGCAGCTGCGGGGCCCGCCTCTGTTCCCCTCCCTTTTTTCCCTCCTGCCTTATAAAGGCAGAGCTTCAGTGCGCACTGACACTCTGGCCTAACTCCCGGGCCTGCGCGTTCCAGCTGTGCGACCTCAGACAAGTGGCGTAGCCTTGCGGTGCCTCAGTTCCTGCAGACCCGAAATGTCAGTACTTGGCATTTAGTAAGTGCTCCCCAAAAGTCAGCCGTTACTCCCAGACAGCTTAAGCGGCTGGGGACAGTGGCCTCTGCGAGTCAGGCTGGGTGGGCATCAGGGTCATCAGCTCGGAGGGTCAGGCTCCCTTTTCCTGGCGCCATCGCCGCACCTCAGCCCTTTGTCGGGGACAGCAGGCGACAGACGCTTCCCGAGCGTCTGTGTGGAGGCCGTCGCTTCCGTCCCTCCTTTCCTCTGCGGAGCAGTGTGTCTTGTCTGTGAGAGGAACACCCGAGTAGACCTGTACTACCCCTCAGGGATGCGTACGGGCGCCCCTTGCTGGGGAGGAGCCCGGATGCCCAGTCTCGGTGTCTCTGGCTGTGCTCTCCCTCTCCCGCCCTCGCTGACAGGCTGTGGGAGGAACACAGGGCTTCTCGCCAAGCCTTTCCTCCGAGGCCTCTATTTTCCTTTCTTTTTATGCCAGAGGCAAATAGTTGAGTGTTCTGGCTGAGAGTGAGGCTCCTGAAAGCAGTCAGCTAGCCCTGAGGTTTTAAAGATAACGAATCCTTCTCCAAGTGGTGTCTGATCCTGATCTAGCCCTGCGATGTGTAGCTTGGCTTTTTGAGAATGATGAAGTGATGAATTCTAATAACTGGCCCCAAATAAGCAGTCAGATTTAGCTCTTCAAGTTCTCCAGATGTCTCCACAGCAACGGGGTTAGCACTTTACATCGAGAGCCGTGGTTTACAGACATCAAAACACTGTCAGAAAACCCATCCCTGAATGGTGACGTGCCAGAGATTATTGTTCCCATTTTATAGCTAAAACAGAACGAAACTGAAGCCCACAAGGACTGGACGGCTCGTCTAGCAAACACGGAGAGGAAGCCCGGTGTCCTGCCGGTACGCTGGGCTTTTAAACCAGCTGCTGTGCTTCCTCAAAGAGGCAAGAGAATTGGTTGCAGGAGCAAGTCATAACTCCTCATCCCCCTAAACACTAGCTTCCGTTGTCTTAACACAGCAGTGCTCCTGCTGCTCTCCAGCTCGCCCTGTGGGACTGTGTGGGGCGCCCCACTCCCCCAGGTCACCAGGACCCAGGCTGGCAGAAGCGCCACTGCCTGATGACAGGGCCACCTCAGTACGTGTGCTCCAGGTTACCCGCAGCAGAAGGAATGCAGGGAATTCGCAGCTGCTGTCTCCGTTTACCACCCTTGGCCAGCCCAGGTGCAGGGCCCACACTCCCCACATAGGAACCCCAGACTCTTCCCCAGGACTCAGGAAAGGAGACCCAGCTCTGAGGAACCCTGAAACTTCTCTCCAGGCTTTTATGGGTGGTCTGTTTAAGATCCTGTGTAACACATTGGCAAAAGAAACTATCATTCGCACAAAGAGACACCCTACTAAATGAGAGAAAAATATTTGCCCACTATGCATCGACAAGGGCTGATATCCAAGCTCTACAAAGAGCTTGTGCAAACGAGAAAGCAAATAAGCCAATCAAAAAAGGGGGTCTGAAGAGCTAAATAGACACTTCTCCAAAGAAGACATACAGATGGCCAACAGGACGTCAAAAAATGCTCATCATCACCTATTGTCAGGGAAATGCCACTCAAACCCACAGCGAGATACCATCCCTCACTGTGAGAATAGCCCGTATCACAAAGACCAGACACAACAAGCGCTGGGGGGTGTGGAGAGAAGGACCTTGTGCACTGTTGGTGGGAATGTAGGCTGGTCTAGTCTCCGTGGAAGACAGTATGGAGGTTCCTCAAACAAGTAAAATTGGATGGATCCTGTGGTCCAGCCTGTCCACTCCTAGGTGTCCACCCGGAGAACATGGAAGCACTGAATCAAAGTGATGCACACACCCGTGTTCACTGCAGCCCTGTTCACAGTAGCCGAGGTGTGGAAACAACCCGAGTGCCCGGGACAGAGGAGTGGGTTAGGAAGATGTAGTAGATGTTCGTGGTGGAATACTACTCAGCTATAAAAAAGATGCAACCTTGCCATCTGCAGCAGCATGGGTGGGCCTGGAGGGGGTGATGCTAGGTGAGATACGTCAGAAGGAAAAAGACAAATCCCAGGTGATTTCACTCATGTGGAATATAAAGAATGAAACAAAGCAACAGGCAAAAGTAAAACAAAACAAACCCTACAAATCTGACTGTACATTTGAGATTACATGAGAGGAGGTGGGTAAAGAACAAAAAGGGGGAGGGGTCCCAGTAGACTGTGGTGGCCTATGGGGCCTTGGTGGTGGGTGTGGTGTGGTGACATACATCTGAAGAGGTGTGAACCTGCACCCCTAAATCATATACAGTCTTGTAAACTAGCATTGCCTCAATAAAAAGTAATCCAGTAAAAAGGCAGTGAAAGACAAGGGCCCCATTTGGCATTAAGCACACGGCTCCTAACATATTGTAACCTGGGCATTTCGTTTGCTTATGGAGGATAAAAGAGCTTAACACATATTGAGATAACACCTTACAAGTCAGGTAATCGCCAAAAAGAAAAACTGTTAGCAGTGACAATAGGTCATGTTAACCTTTCCCTTTTTACTTTATTTTTTTACATTGTTATTGAGGTATAATTGTCATATACAGTTATAAGATAGTGAAGTGCACAGCCTGGTGACTTTAAAGGATTCCCCCATCTGGTTAATTTAACACAACCATCACCTCCCAAAATTATATTTATTTATTATTTTTATTTGTTTATTTATTCATTTATTTTTGGTGAGACCCTTCGCCTTTCTGTACATGATCTCTTAAAAACTAGGATTGTCTCCAGAAAGCAAACAGAAAACTTAGGATCTCTATTTCTTGTCCCTAACCTGCTTTATAGAGAAATTTTTAAATTAAGAAAAAAAGTCCTTCAAGTTATTATGTAGAAGATATTGAGGCTTACTCTGGCCTCCCTGGTGGCGCAGCGGTTGGCGGCGCGCTATGCAAGTTCGACGCCCGGCCGGGGAGAATCCCACATGGTGCGGCAGACCTCTCCTGCCTCGCCCGCTGCTCCCCTCAGCAGTGTATTTCTGATCTGCCTGTTCTGCTCCCCTCTCTGTCTCTGGTGAACCCTCTCGCCGCCCCATGCCTCTGGCCAGTACCCCAGCTTATATGCATAAATAAACAAATCTTTAAAAAAAAAGATATTAAGGCTTACTCTAAGGTACTTTAGAAGGCATTTCTAGGTCCTTCCATACATGTCTTTATTAAACACTGAGAAATAAGCATCTCTATCCTTGCCCTCTGGCTGTTTGGGTAATCGAGACAAAGAAAAACTGCATTCGTGGACGTGAGCCAGTTTGACTCTGAGTTCCACAGAGGGCTTGGGCATGCATGGCTTTGGTGCCAAAGATTCTAGATAAGGCTAGAACCTGAGCACTGAACAGAAAATCAAATGTTCCAGGGCCAGCTAGACACCTTAAGACATGCAGAGTAAATCTCTTGCCTCCATCGCTGTTCCCGAAAGTCATCCAGCACAGACCCAGCTGCTGCCTGGATGTCCTGGGGTGCAACCTGGCCGGGGTGCCCGTCCTGCCCCAGGCTCCCGGAAGTGGCCGCACTGGCCCCAGGCAGAGCATGGCAGCGGGAGCCCCCGAGTAGCCCCGCGGGCCTGGACACTGACTAGGGCTCCCCAGGGAGCGCAGGCATGTCTCCCACCTCCTCCTCTATCTCAAAATGACCCGTGTCTCGATAAAGTGAATTTGCCTCCCGGAGGCGCAGGTGCTCACATGCTCACAGTGGCGTCAGCTGCTGGCACGTGCCGTCATCTGGTGTTGTGGGAGTTGAGCCATGTCTGCCCGCATCGCCTCCGTCTCCGCAGTCGCTTTTGCATTGCAGAGGCCAGAAAGCTCATTACCTGTAGTCCAGGGACGTAAGCTATGAAGGGGGAGCCGCTCGCGCCAGGTGGCAGGTAGGACACGTGGACGGGCGAGCCGGCTCCCGGGCGGGCGCAGGGGCCTGCGTCTTGCTGGCTGTGTGGCTTCTAGGCCTCAGCTCGGAACGACTGCATCTGAGTTTTCAAGAAAGGGGCCCAGGAACTCTTTCTTTATCGCGAAGCCCTCTGGGTGACTTGAGACTGGCAGAGTTAGGGTGACTCCACGCAGCAGAAGGGACCTCCTAGCTGCAGCATCCCGTCCCCGCTGGCAGCGAGGCGGCTCCGAGGAGAAAGTCACCCCGAGCTTCCAGACTCTTGGCCACGGGGCCGCTCCTGGCCGTCCCTGGAGTCTTCAGGAACAGGACAGTTTGATGCGCTTTCACATGACACTTTGTGCTCCTGGTTTTCAAAGCAGACCCAGGACAGGAACGCGGCGCGGGGGGCCTTCTGCAGGCAGTCTGAGCACGGGTTGGCAGCGTGTTTTTGGCTGTGACTTTCAACTGGGTAAAAACGCACAGACAGAACATGTGCAGGCTAAACCAATAGAGGGGGAACGGTGAGTCTCTTTCCCATCACTTTCTTCCTGTCTCCTCCCCTCCCCCACAGGCCCAGGGTCACCTCTCTCTCCTGCTTCCCCAAGGTGACATCCAGGCCTGTACAAGTGTAGGCATGTGCTTTGTATGTTTTAAACCATATGATCCATGGACTGTGCTTGACATCCAAGTCACGATGGCTAATTTGATCATTTTCTTTGGTTTTCGCAGAGGATTTTACACTGTCAAATAACTTTGGGGATCGAGAAAGCCTGAGCCCCCGGTGGCTTACCAAGGTACATTAATTTCTCTCATGCAACCAGCCACTGTGGGCTTCATGGTTCACGCAAACAGCTCCTTCCAGCTTGAAGTTCCTCCGTGGACCCTGGAATAGTGGGCTTCAGCCAATGAATGACAAGAGAATGTGGAGGCCAGAGGTTTTTATGAGGTCACATATTACTGCTGCCCACCTGGCCAGACGTCAGTCATTGACCGGCTGAGGGGCCGGGGAGCATTCATCTCTGGTGGAAAGCTGGCCATTCTGCCTTCGTCCTCGTCCCCAAGCATACCCATGATACACTCACCACGGTCGGTGGGGTTTTGTTTTCCTCTCGGCACGTGCAAGTAGGGGATAGGAGGGGCCTTTGTCAAGTTCCAGTCTGCCTGTAAGACATCGTTGTCAAGTTCCAGTCTGCCTGTAAGACATCGTAGCAATTTTATTTTATTTTTTTAAGATTTATTTATTTATGCATACAAGCTGGGGTACAGGCCAGAGGCGTGGGGCGGTAAGAGGGGTCACCAGAGACAGAGTGGGGAGCAGCGCAGGCAGATCGACGGAAACACGCTGCTGAGGGGAGCAGCGGGCGAGGCAGGAGAGGTCTGCTGCGCCATGTGGGACTCTCCCCGGCCGGGCTTGAACTCGCGTCGCTGCTGCCGACAGCTCCACGGCACAGCCCTTAACCGCTGCGCCGCCGGGGAGGTGCACATTATAGCAATTTTATAATGGTTCTTTTCAAGCTTTAATCTCTCTTTCACACTTTGCTTACAAAATTCCTTTTACTATCAGCGTATAACATCGAATACAAACAAATCAGCACCATAAAGAACTTTCATAAGTTCAGGGTTGGAGAGCGAGAAGTCGGTAAAGGTTCCTGGCCCTGCCCACCTCCTCAGTTTGAGCCAACAGCAGGCGGAGAGGCCTAGCGAGCCGGTGACGGCTCCCTCCTCCACAGCTCTGCCTGCGTCAGCCCCCAAAATAGAAGCATCAGGATGAACTGTGGTGGCCAGGCAAGAGCAGCAGGAGGTGAGGCTGTGTGTGGCCCCCTGCCCAGGCCTCGCTGGTAGACACGGGGAGATGGGGTGCAGAGAGGCCTGGCGCCCTGTGGCACGCTGCATCTGTTTTCTCTTCCTGGCCGGTCTGCATGGACCCTGCGGTCACTGTTCCCATGTCAGCACCTTCAGAACTGCTGATGTGAAAGGCTGCGCGGCGCTCCCGGAGAAGCCTGCAAGGAGAGCAACTCAGCAGCAGCAGTTTGGCGTGGCAGCCCCTGCCGGCTCCCAGCGCAGTCCCTGCACAAAGCACAGCTTGTCGGGGCTCGGGGGGAGGGAGAAGGAAAAGGAGGCTCAGCTTGTGGAGCTCTTGCCGTCAGGAAGCAAATACTAGTCTCCTACAGGGGCCCTGTCTTTGGGAGCTGAAACGGAAGAGGAACTCCACCAGCTGAGACGGGAGGGCTGCCAGCCAGGGAAACCAGGTTACAGCCACCAAACCCGTGCAGACAGAAGTGGGGGGCCTTAGGCGCTGGGGCGCTGTTCTCCAGGGTCTTGGGAGGAGACCTTCCCAGAGCACCACGCGATCGCCCCTCGCGTCTTCAGGGCTGGGACAGGAGCCCTGGAACGCCGTGGAGGAGGAGGCGCTGCTCCCGCAGGGCAGGGCAGCCACATGGGACCTGCGCAGACCAGGGCGTGTGTGTCTTTGTAGCCTGCCAAACCACAGCTGTTCACAGCGGGCCTGTGGATTAGCATCTGCCACAGCCAAAATGGTACCCCGTTCCAGAAGTTTGCCAGTGTGTGCGCTAGTCCGTAACTCACATCCAGCTTCGTCGGATCTGTTAAAAACAACAGGAACCAGGATGGAGGCTCAGCCCAAAATAATAACTCATGACTCTTGTGAGAGCGTTCTCTGGGGCAAGTGGTGGTGAGGTTCTGGGGTGAGTTAGTTCTGCTGAGAGAAAGAACAAGTTGGTTGTAACACACTCATACACACAGATCCTATCCATGTCCTATAATCTACTTGCCTATCTACATCTAGATGTCTCTATATATTTTTAAAAAATATTTATTTATTTATGCTTATAAGAATTGGAGTGTAGGCCACAGATGTGAGGTGGTGAGAGGATTCACCGGAGACAGAGGGGGAAGCAGACAGGCAGATCGGCTGAAGTACACTGCCGAGGGGAGCAGTGGACCAGGCAGGAGAGGTCTGCTGCGCCATGTGGGAAGCTCCCTGGCCGGTGATCGAACTCATGCTGCAGTGGCTGCAGATAGCTTCATAGTGCTGAGATTTAACCCATTGTGCCATCAGGAGACCCTAGATGTCTCTATATTGATGTCTGTGTGTGTATCTTATCTACCTAGGAGAGACTGTGTCATGTATTTTAAGGAATGGCTCTCACGAGTGGGGACTAGCAAGTCCAAAATCTTAGAGCAAGTTGGCAGACTGGAGACTGAGGTAAGAGTCAACCTGACAGCCTTAGTCCCAGGTCTGCAGGCTAGAAATGCAGGCAGGGTATGTGCCTTGCAGGGTGCAGGCAGACCTGCTTCTTCAGAAAGTCAGTATTTACTCCCCAGTGGCTGGATAAGGGCCACCCACCTTTAGGAGGGTGATCAGCTTCTGAGTCTACTGATTAAAATATTAAGCACACCTAGAAAAATTAACCGCCACAATATCGAGGCTGGAGTTTGACCAAACAGTCATAACCTGGCCGTGTTGACACATGAAATTCTCCATCAGGTGGGGATTTGGGACAGTTAAAGACCTAGACAGTCTTCAAACTGTCAGAATGAACTAAAGAGAGCATGGATTTGTCTAGATTCCATACTTTGATAAATGTCATGTCAGTGAAATTCCCACCTGTACATTGAAACAGAAACACGATATTCACATGCCCACAGGTCCAATGGTGATCGTGTTTTAGAGTCAGAGTTGTGTTCTGAGCGTCTCAGTGGCGTGCTAGCGATTTTCTTGGGGTGGCTTGTCCTGGGTGTAATATCTGATCTGATGGGCTTTCTGGAAAATAGTCCTTTCTGCCTTGACGTCAGAGCCCCAGAACAGGACCTGGGAGACGGCACCGTGAGTGCAGTCAGCCCAGACGCGGCCTCCGTCACGTAAGAGCCTGCCAGCAGCTGGTCACTGCCCCGCCTTCCGCGCTGAGGAGCATGTCGGTAAGGCTCAGCGGCTGCATCTCCAGAGAGACGTGATGACTCTGCCTGAGTTCAAATCCCGGCTCCAGCACACGCTGCCGGGGTGTAGTTTAGCCTCCCTGCCCCTCAATTTCCTGACATTTACGTCGGGGAGGAGGAGTTTCTACTAGTTTCTACGTCATAGGGTGCTTGTGAAGATGAAAGAAATTATTAACATCTGCAAGTGTCTGCACCTACAGCCGCGTAGGCGTTGGTTCTCATCGAGACTACTTCCTGGGACTATGAACAGAGAGTCTGAGTAGAGGATTGAGGTGGTTGAAGAAAAAATTTTAGAGTAAATTATACACTGGAACTTGGCGATAATTCAGTCCTTACTTGAGGTGGTGTTGTTTAGGGAATTATGTTCATAATCCTCTGGAAGGAACTGAAACCAAAATGGCGCCGCCTTTCATGGAATTCTGTTGGAGCGGGCGGAGTCGCGGCGCTTCCTGGACCCCAGCGCGGGGCCGACACACCGGTGCACGTTCTGTGTCTTGGAAGCAATTTCCCAGTGAGCAAATAACAAACGGCCTTGGCCATGGTCTAATTACCCAAGAAATAGCTAAATCTAGTTTTTAGACCTTTTCTAAGCAGTTACTTGAAAGCTGCAGTGTTTTCCCTACAGGTCCGTGAGTAGCTCTAACAGCCAAATGAAGGGTAGAGAAGGGATGTCTAGGGGTGCCTTTGCTTCCCCTACATCTAACTTATCTTTGTAAATTGTCTGAATTTTTCTGCTAAGGTTTTTGCTTGCTCTGTTTCCATGTTTGACTTTCTGGAGCAGAGTGGCAGCTTTTATTCTAAAAACTAATCAAAAAGAATGCCAGCACTTTCAGAGTGCCGCCGTGAGTCGAGCCCGGTATTAAATGTGGGACTTGTCCCATCACACGTCATCTTGAGAACCATCCAACCAAGCGGGACCGTTATCATCACTACTTTCCATTTGAAGAAACCGAGGCCTGGCGAGGTTCACCTGCTCCAGGTTGACAGCAGGTGGCCTGGTCCCCAGCAGCAGGAACACAGGAGGGCAAGTGCTTTACCACTATCCTGTGATGCTCTTGGCGCCCCTTAAGTTAAAATCACCCCTCACTTCTCCAAGGGGGTTTGGCGCGCTCTGCCAGGTGGGGTTGAGCGGCTCTCTGGTCAGTAAATAAGAGTTCAAGTTGACACGTGGGGAGCTTGTCCTTTCTGCGCAAGGGGTTAATGCTGGCGGAGAGGACTTCTCCAGGTTCCTGATGGCCAGCCCTGCGGGGAGGGGAGTCTCTGGCCAGGACAGATTTCATCCCCGGAGGAGCTCTGGAGACAAGTCTTCGTAGGACATGGAGGCCGAGGAAGTGGCCGTGGCCTCTGTCTCTGGTCCACGCAGCTGGCAGCCTGCAGTGGCCTGAGGGGCTCTTTTAGTGGTGCTTTAGGAGGAAGGAGAGGAGAGGCCTAGGGGTCAGTTCACCCAAGTTGTCAAGAAATGCTTCTCTCCAAACAAAAATTAAAGCAGTGCCATTTCCAACTCAACCAGATGTGTGTTTTCAGGAAGAGTGATTCCTTTTGGCAAAGAAGACACTGACATATCAGTGACTGAAGTGAAAAAACAGCATTTCCGAGAGGTTGCACAACACTCAGTGTCTTCCTCTGTGTTTAGAATAAAACTTTGGGTTTTTACTGTCAGGATGTGAGCTTAATTATAGCATGTTGCAAACTTTGCATTTGTACAGGATGTGTGTGCGGGGAGAAGGGGGCTTTCATTGCCTGGTGTTCAGGTGCTATTTTTGTTTTCCTTTCAAAGCATCAATAGGAATTGATATGTTAGTTTAAGAAATACAGTTAAGTGATAAGCTTTCTGCAGGCAGGAAGCATGTTTTATCCATCTGTGTCACTTCTTACCATACTACTTAATGGTATTTATTTACTTGAATTAATTGAGCAATAGCAACTGAGCTACTTAGAAGCCTTCATTTTGATTTTTAGTTAAGCAATGCAATAGTTTTTCTTCTAGAAATAAATTTTCTGGGTTATCATTAGAAACTTATATTTTAAAAAACCTGCATTAATTCATTCAGTTGTGCCCCAGAATTAGCGGTCATGTGTTTAGTGTAGTTATTTCCTGACTATTCAGGAATTTATTTTGTGTCCTTGTACATTGAGCATTGCAAAATAAAAAATTAAAAAAATATATATATAGCATTGATATTAGTCACATTGTCAGACTCTCTACATAGATAGAAAAGTACTTGATTCTACCCTTCCGCCCCTATCAACCGTGAAAATTTGCTCAAACCCACATTCCCTGAGTCTGAAAGAACCAGCCTGGATGGTCTGTCTAGATAATTAATAAATTCCATCTCGCTTTAAAAAAACACCTTTTAATATGAATCTGATGCATGTATTATCTTTAGCTTCCGGATACAAAATTTCTGTGCACCTTGCACATAGTAAGTTTTCAGTATTATGTATACTGAATGATTAATTCAAAACAAATCAAGATGGAACTAAGGAAGATGAAGCCATTTGCAGGCTCGATTTGAGGGGTACAGTGTTAACAAAGTTTATTGGCATTTTTCATTCTGATTCTGCCATCACACCATTTGGGGAAACCGAACATTTTCTCATCAGAAGTGCTAAAATAGAAAGCAGTTAATCAGGGCTGAGGAGATGTGCGGTGCATACGCTTATTAAGGAGCGATCCGCTGACTCCTTATTGCTGCTATTAGTTCCCGGGCAGCACCTTCCCCTTTCTTTATTTGTTTCATACAGTGGCTTATTAAAAACCACTGCCTGAAAAAATCCTTCAGTATGATGTGCGGGGATAGGCAGTGAGACCTTGCTGGTGGAGAGAGTATCTGGAGGAATTAATACCTTTCAACAATTTAAATAAAATCTTGGATCTGGTTTTCTTTAGCCTGTGGAAAATATGCTTTGGATGAACACTAAGTACCAATCTAGTATCAAGCTGTGTAAGCTCAGGAAACAATGTTTGTGAAGATACTTTAAAGGTAACATGATGATTTGTTAACACTGAAAGATCTTAATGCACTAAAACTTTGACTGTTTATCTGTGGTTTGGTTTTAGTGTTAAGGGTTTTAAATTAAATTCATTAGCAATTGTCAACCCATAATACCAAATATGAAACTTCAGGGCTTATGGATAAATGGTCTTTGGAAGTGCTTCCTAACAAGGTTTAGACAAAGACACATGGATATTTTGCAGGGATTCATTTAAGCTTCTGAACTCATCAGAAGCAAGTAATATAATTCAAGTCACCTGCAAGAACAGGAAGAATCACTTGCTTTGGAATAATTCAGTCTTCATTGAGAAACAAAACTTTAAAAAGCAGGGAAGCTCCTCTCTTCTTGACGGCCCAAATACTCAAGACAGAAAAAGGGAGGCTAGGAGAGTGGAAATGTCCAGAGCAGACCTCAAATGGGAAGGGCCTAGAAGTTGCCTTTATCCTTTCCTAGGATTCGGGATGGCAGACGTCTCCTTTCTACAGCTTTGCCTTTGCAACCTAAGCTGAGAACCCCATGTTGAATTCCAGAATTTTAGTAGTAGATAATGAACAGAAAGGTAACGGTTTGGCATATAAAATGTACTACTGCAGGAAGAGATCCATTGTAAGCACTGTAAGCAAGCAAATCTGTGTAGGAATTAAATCCATCCCATACACATTTACTCTGGGCCTTGTTATTCCCATCTGGGTTTTAGCCAAAACGATAATTCTGCATAATCACTTTTAGATCTAACATTGGTCATTCGCTAGAAATGACAGGTTACGTTATCTGCTTATTGACCCTTAATCATCATCCTGGGCCCATCTCCCAAAGCCAACTCCCACCCCTGGGCCAGATGACATTGGCTTCCTGTTCTTCTCCAATTCTTTTTTTTTTTTTAAGATTTATTTTATTTATGCATACAAGCTGGGGCGTAGGCCAGAGGTGTGGGGGTGGAGGGTGAGAGGATTCACCAGAGACAGAGCGGGGAGCAGAACAGGCAGACTGACTGAAGTACACTGCTGAGGGCAGCAGCGGGGAGACAGGAGAGGTCTGCTGCGCCCTATGGGAAGCTCCCTGGCCTCGGATCGAACTCGTGCTGCAGTGGCTCTGGACAGCTTCACAGTGCTGCGCTTATCCAGTCGCACCACCAGGGAGGCCTCCTCTCCAGCTCTTACTTTGTGCCTCTCTCCTCTTCTTTCTCTATCTTCCTTTTCCAGCCCCTGGCCAGTTGGGACATCTGGAGCCTCCGATTCCATCCCCTGCAAGTTCTCTATTTTCTTTGTCAGTCCTTCCTGGCTTCCCAGTACCCTCGTTTAGCTCTTTCTGCTGTAAAGGTCGTAAGCTGCTCTCCCCTACAACAGAAGAAACTTTCTGCTCCTTAGTGTTACAAGGTTGGAGGGGAAGGGTCCCCTCAAAACAACCCTCTGAAACTTTTTCTCTTCAGAAGAACTTTTTAGTTAAGTGAAAAGTTCTTTGTCGGCACTCATTTCACCTGTTTACCTAAAATAAATTTGGATTTTTGTTAAAAATGATGTTTGGTTGAAGAAGGAGATCAAAATGCAAACATCTTCAAGTAAGCATTTCACCTTGGCAAAAATTTAATATCAGTTGTTTTGAGTTATGATAGTTGTTCTTCTAATACAGCAGAGCAAAAAATGTTGCCTACATTAACCTGTCAAGCTGAAAATGTTTTGTCTCTCCATGACGTCATAGATCGCTGCTTTATTTAGCTTTGAGGAGTAAAATAACCAAATCACGATTCAGTTTTCTAATATAACCGCTCTAACATTTGTGTGGTTTACACGTATAATACGTCCCTCCTTGAGATGGGAAAACTGGAAGCCTGAGGGATCTGTAATTAATATTAAGAATGCATGCAACAGGGGCCTGCGCGTAAGAAAGAGAAGGATGAAACCGTGTCTCCTCAAAGTTCCAGTCCCGTCAGCTTGCTGATGAGTGATTAAGGCAAACACGGCCCAAGCAGAGGTGCCAGTGGCCTCTCAGGTGCCACGTTTGCTCCGGTTCTTCTGCACAGTGTCAGGTGTGACATGTGCAGGACGGCGGATGGGGAAATAGCAAAGCTGCACCTGTGCTCATCAGCCTAAACACCGCCGCAGGGTTTATGTCGTGGACCCCGCAGCCCTTAGCTGGGCTATTAAAGAATGTCCTAGTCCACTGTCTGCGTGTGGTCTCCTTGGTGTTGTGCCTCTTGGTTTTGGTGTTTAAGGTTTGTACTGTGATGTGGGAGAGAGTTGTGTGATTCATTTAGGTGCACATCGTCTGCTGAAATATAAGGATATCTAAGACCATAGAGCCCCCTATTGCTCTGTGTCTTGCCCTCTCCCTGCACGCACGCACACGCACACCCCCCCCACATACTTGCATACATGCATGTACCAAGGCACACATAAGTGCCTCAGTTAAGTCTGATCAGTCATTCTTTCTGCCCCCAGAATCTTCCCCAATCCCGAAAAAAAAACTATTTCAATACTGCCACCACCACCAAGGGCAAATCAGGATTACCCTGGCTTATGGACCAGGCTTGGACTTAGGCTACAGCATGACACTCAGGAAGAGAACTTCTTAACAAACACACATGCACTGTGGAAAGTTCTGTGCCTGATTTATCACAAAGCCTCTGTGTGTGGACAGCTCTGTTCAGAACGTGCCTCGCAGAGATACAGGAGCCTGCGGATCATTCTGAGATTCTCCATATTGTAGGGAAACCGAAGATGAAGCACATGCAACAACTCAGACTGGAACCTCTCGCAGCCTGAAAAGAGTGTTTGAAGACCAAATAAGTATTATTTATTACCAAATTTTATAATCAGGGCAGCATATGTTGCCGATAATGTACAGCTCAAGCTAGAAATAGAAAACAAAATTTAAAAAAACAGCATGTCTTTATGAAGATGAGGAGAGTCTTTTTTTTTTAAAGATTTATTTATTTATACATACAAGCTGGGGTACAGGCCAGAGGCATGGGGCGGCGAGAGGGTTCACCAGAGACAGAGCAGGGAGCAGAAATACACTGCTGAGGGGAGCAGCGGGCAAGGCAGGAGAGGTCTGCCGCACCATGTGGGATTCTCCCCGACTGGGCGTCGAACTCGCATCGCGCGCTGCCAACAGCTCCATAGCGCAGCGCTCAACCGCTGTGCCACCAGGGAGGCCAAGATGAGGAGAGTCTTATGTCATCATAATGAAAGCCTAGACCAAGTCCACTTGGTAGGGGTTGAGGACGTCTTAATTTACCGTTGTCATTGGACCAACACAATGTGCCATCCAACCCCGCTCATCAGCATCATTCACATCTATAGTTACCGTAGCTTACGGGACAGTGTGATTGATAACAAAGTCTGAGACCTGAACCAACTTGGTCCTGAGATGCTCAAGTAAATCTGAGGAGCCGCCATTCCCGTATCATGTCTCTGCGGCTGGGATGTGGCAGAAACAGGGCTGACTGCCCTTCGTAGCGAAGGGGCGCAGGGCCAAGCATCACCTCGTGGCGTCCACGTGAGGAGACATACGTCATGGTGTCCACGTGAGGCGAGTCAGAAGTCCAGCGTGCTGGGGAGAAGCCACAGGGTCCCCAAGGAAGGAGGCAGGCTTTGAAGCTGAGTCTTAGAGCTCATTCACGAGGCAGTGCACCCAGATTGGGGAAAACAATTTGCTCACTTTCTCAGCAGACTCCTGGGCCTGGTCTAAAATAAGCCACATACTGTTTTTGGAAGCCTTTTTTATGCCAGGTAATGATTTAGCTACCCTAGAGCCACAGAACTCCTCGCTGTCATTCCTTCCTACAGGTGAAGGGAGCCGGGCTTGGCGCTGTGAAGTCTGGGAGATGCCTGGTTCAGAGTCCCATAGCAGGAAACGAGGGGTGCAGATTCCAGCATTCCTTACTCTGGGGTAAATCTTCAGATATTGCTATAAACTGTTTGCACAGCTCCCCCTCCCCAAATTCTTATGTTGAAACCTAATCCCTACGGCACTTTTTGGGATGTGACTCGGTGCTAAGGGTATATCCCGCATGAATGGGGCTAGTGCCCTGTACAATTGGTCAAGGTCGCCCCCTTGCCCTTCCACCATGGAAGGACACAATGAGAAGCCCCAGCCCAGAGAGGATCCGCACCTGGCCTGCTGGCACTGTGAGCCCGGGGCAGCCAGCAGACCTGGGAGGGTTCTGCGCCTTGTAAGCCACCCAGTCTCATCTCTGCGACAGGGCTGTCCTTAGTCAAACCTCTATCGAGGATGGAGAAGATTATTAGGGAAATTGTGTCTGGGAAAGACAACAGATGTTCCATGCACTAGAGTAAGGGTGTACATTCAGAGGTGTAATGCACCGACTAGACTTGTGAATACCGTGGGTCATGCATTAAAATTAGCCACATTATTTTAATGACAATACATACTATAGAGAGATAGGCATAGATAGCTCCCTATCTAGCTTTAAACTTTCAACTTTTAACATTTATCTTTTACATATAATTATATTAATATAGTATTTAACATAGGTGTATCTTAAATATAGCTTTTATATGTATGCATCTTTCTTTAAAGCACCTTGACCAAAGAAAAGATGTCTTCCATTGTCTTGAATTCTTTATTTTTGTTTTGAGTTTTATCTCGATCCCTTGTGTAACCCTTGAGGAAAATGAAATGTTGCCAGTATTTCAGAAAGCATCAGACTATGGAAATATTTCATCTCCTTTCACAACCACCATCATTCCGCCCCCACAACTATATCCTGTCTGAGCCACTAGCACTATTAGAATATGTAAAGTGTAACAAACTGTGTGTGTGTGTGTGTGTGTGTGTGTGTGTGTGTGTGTGTGCGCGCTGGAACCTCGCTATAATTTCTGGTTTTCCATCTACGACTGGCTTGAATCACGTTAGGAACCATACCAACAGTAGACCCGGGTTCTGGTCTTAGCTTGTCTCAAACTGGCTTTGTGGCCCTAAACAAATGACTTCAGAACTCTGGGTCTTCATTTCCTTTTCCGTAAACAGATGGAGTTGGACTAGGTGGTCAGTAGGGTCCCCCCTGCCTGTAAGATACTCTGAGCTCCCATTGCCCGGGACTTAGTGCTGCTGGGCCTATTCTCCCTTCCCCACTATTGATCTGCCACCCAAGAACTAAGGGCAGTCCACCATACTGGGCAGATGGGAATGTAAACAGGTCCAGTCCCTCTGGGAAAGAGTATGGAGGTGTCTCAAATATTAAAAGTAGATCTACAGGGCCTCCCCAACGGTGCAACAGGTTAAGCACAGCACTGTGGAGCTGTCGGAGTTCGATGCCCAGCTGGGGAGATTCCCACATGGCGCGGCAGACCTCTCCTGCCTCGCCCTCAGCAGTGTGTTTCCGTCGATCTGTCTGTTCTGCTCCCCACTCTGTCTCTGGTGAACCCTCTCACCGCCCCACACCTCTGGCCTATACCCTCGCTCATATGCATAAATAAATAAATCTTTAAAAAAAAAAAGATCTACCATAGGATCCAGCATTTCCACTCCTAGGTCTCTCTCTGAAGGATGCAAAAGCACTGATTCAAAGAGATACATGTACTCCTGTGTTCACTGCAGCACTGTTTACAATACCCAGGTTGTGGAACAACCTAAGTGCCCAACAGCAGAGGAATGTTTAAAGAAGAGGTGGTACATACATAAAGAAATACTACTCAGCTGTGAAAAATGATGAATTCCTGCCATTTGCAATAATGGAATTGGAGGGGATGATGCTTAGCAAACTAAGTTAGGAAAAGACAAATAGTGAATGGGGTCACTTATATGTGGAATAGAGAGAACTAAGGGTCAGGCAGAACCAAGCCAATAATAAACCCTGGAGATCTGACTGGAGAATTGAGGCTAGCGGAGGAGGAGGCTGAGATGAAGAGTATGGGGGTAGGGACCCCCATGGAGTGTGGTGGGGGATTATGGAGGCCTTGGTGGTGGGTGTGGCGTGGTCACATACATCTGAAGAGGTGGGATCCTATATCACATTCAGTGTTGCAAACCAGCATTACTGCAACAAAAAATAACAAAGGGAAAAAAAGGGCGAAGGCAGTTGAAAACATTGGTGCTATATTAGCTTCAGAAACTGTTGTTGTTTATGCTTATTTCAGACTCTCGGCCTTGGGGCGACACCAGACTGTCGGGATGAGAGTGACACGGTGGGTGGGAGCCGGGGAACAGCACGCGCTGCTTGTGATCTCAGAGAAGGGCTTGTACCCGGCAAACAACCAGTAAATCAGGGCTTGTCTGCAGCTCCAGGATCAGCGGGGACGGGCTGGGAGTCTGTGCATCTTGAGCTGTCTGGTTGGTGAAATTCGCAGCCTGCAGACCCGCGTGGCCGTGTGATGTCGTTTCTGGAGGCCGCTCGCAGAACCACAAGCAGAAGGCGAGGGCCTGGGAGGCGGCGGCGGCAGAGGCCGAGCGCTGCTGCTGTTGACTTTGAGGTTAAGTAATAAACGTGTCCCTGGATACAGCATCGCCTGGACCAGACTCGGTCATTAGCCCTTAATTCACTTTGAATCGTCACGGCCGCAGACCCTGTGGTGTTTTGTTGTTCTGCATTCCATCTAGGAATGAGGTGAAGAATAAAATGCTTAGTTCTAGGAAACAAGAGTGCAATAATTACATATCCTTGAGGGGTAAAACTGGAAAAAAAAATATGTAGATCGAATTCAGTCCTGAAAGAAAAGGATCTCTATACAACTTTTTATTTTGACTCTACCTTTCCAAATATTAAACCGGTGAGAAATACAGGTTGGCAATTAGCCCCGCAGCCTCTTTCTTGTTTTCCTGGTTAAAGACACAAAATTAAATAAACAAGTGAAACGGTAACCCGACATTACAATTTTTCAATTTAAAAATAAATAGCCAAGTGTTTCCTGGCTTCCTTGGGGATGACCACATGGTCCAGGTGTGGACACCTGGGAGGCAGCGGACCCTCCCTCATAAGGCAGCAGAATCTCCTCCTGGTTCCCACAAGCAAGGGGGTTTCTCATGTTTGAGGCTCTTGAAAAACCAACTGAAGCCAGGATTTCTACAGGACTCCCTTTCAGAGAGGCCCTTTTTAAAAGCTATTCAAATGCCATTATTAGACGGTTCGGGGGACAGGTAAAGAGGAGGAGGTGGGTGCAGAGATATGTTAGAAAATTTCTAAACTAGTCTCTTAAATAAAATTAAAAGTCAACACATGCCAAACAAAGAAACAGCCTTGCTAGAGCATCAAGAATGAATGTTAAATACAGAACACGCTGTTTTTCCTAAGACGACCCGGCGCTGGGTGTGATGGGCTCGTGACCCTGCTGGATTCGAGACTGTGCCACGCAGAGGAGGGCAGGGCCCAGGGCCCTAATGCCAGAGCGCTGCGTCCTTCTGCTTGCTGAATACGAAGCTCCCTGGGTGTTGTTTGCTGGATATATGTTTATTGCTTAAATCTATTTCACGTATGTTATTTATTTATAACTTTAAAGATAATTTAATATGTTAAAACCTCCTCTGCTGAAATGTGGGTATTAATTTCCAAGCATCATTTATTGCACTTATGGCTGATGGATGGTTATGAGTCAGAACTAATAAACTTGTAAGGATTAATAGAATCTTGGGCTGCGAAAAAAAAAGCGTCTTTATGTTCTCATGTAAGTGCAGCTACCGGGAAGGCTGAGTTCCATGAGAAGACTGTCGCATCTTGCTGAGGAGGGAGGTGATGGGCAGTAAGGGACAACAGTAAAATGGGTGATTAATACCTTCTAATTGGGTGGCTGTTGGCAGCAAGATGTTGCCCAGGACATTAAGTGACCGGCAGAGCAGAGATCTTTCAGGAAACATGGTGACATTCGTGTAGCTGTGTCTGTTCAGTAGATAGATGGGCACAGGTGATGCCGGGAAATGTGAGCCAGGCACAAGATTCAACAGAAAATGACTGTAGACCTTGGGGGTTATTTTCTCTCTGCCACAAGAATCTTGCTCCTTACTTAAGTCACAGAGCGTCGGGAGGGCCACCAGCTTTGCAAACAGCAGCAACCGACCAGGTGGCCTTCGCTTTCAGGGAAGGGTGTGTTGAGTGTGGCTTCTCCCCTGCCCCGGGCGCCCTGCCCCTTAGTGGCACATGCTCCTCATCTGGGTGGACAGAGCTTTTGGGCCTCTGGACAGAAGGAGAACCAGGAGCTGAGGAACGGTCGGTCTGCTCCCTCACTCTCTCTGAGGGGTAGAGGCCAGTGAGGGGCGTCCGCTCTCGGATGAATGGAGAGTGACAACATGCAGTGCCCCGGCATGCTGGCAGGTGGACACACTCATCTGCATTTCCGGGGAGGGGAGAGACTCCCCTCAGCTTTCACACCGTCTCTCACTCCTCCTTTACTTTCCTCCGTGCCCTCCCTCCCTTCTCCCTCTACACACGCTCACAGCCACACACACTCAGGTCCACACACACTCAGCCACAGGCACTCACACTCCTGTTCACACTCTGTCCCTCACACCAGTCACCCACACTCACATTCACACACTCACTCTCGTCTCAGTAATGACTGAATAATGTGTCAAGCAGATTCACACGCAGACTCAGTCACACTCCTGTTTACACACACAGACATTCACTCTCACAGGTATCATTTTCTCTCTCTCTCCCTCCCTCTCTCCCTCTCTCCCCCTGAGTTTCTCCCTGCTGTGCGAGCTGCTTGTTTTCAAACAAAGCCCCAGGCTGACCTCAGGAAGCAGAAGGGTACTCTGGGTTAAGAGTGCCTATTACTGTAATCATTTATTAGACCTGAAGTTTGACTGGCCAAATTGGATTAAATAAATATTTAGCAGGCAGGAGCTGTCCTAGCTGTGAACTTCAAAGAGTCTGACGGACTCCACTCCCGCCCCTGGACATGGCCAGCAGCCAGCGCCAGCTCTCACAGGAAGGACGGAGGAAAAGACTCTTGTGGTTCGACATTGGTGAAAGTGGACACATTTAAGCAAATCCACACTTAGAAGTAGGAAGGCATTTCCGTGTCAGAGGCATCGTGTGCTGGCTGTCTCCCCAGCTGCCCAGCCAGGCCACAGACACACCCTTCTTAGTAGAAGGATGCTGGGTGTCTTAGTGAGTCTCCCACAGCAAACGACAGAGTAAGGAACAGCGACACATTCGGTTTCCCTCAAAAGACAAAGAGGTTCACTCCAAGGATACTTGTGGGCTGGGCGCCCGTGGAAAAAAGCGGACAAGGGACTTTCTGGGGCAGACACGCCTCTCAGGGTCACACATCTGTCTTTCCGGTCTTCTGGGTGCATCCCGCCCTCCTCCCCACCCTCCACCCTCAGGCGACGTTTCCTCCTAGTAAATTCTTGGAAACTGGCTGCCCCAGGCGGCTCCTCCCACCTCCCTGCTTCTCATCTGTGTCACGGGCTTACTTTCTGCCGCCACTGCCAGCTTCATCTGCTTCTGTGTCCCAGGACATGTGCAGAGTCGGGCGTGGGTGCAGCAAGGCTGTCCTCAAGCAGCCTGACATGCAGGGGCCACGGGCATCCCGGGGGGCTGCTCATCCCCCGTTCGGCCAGCTCTGACCACAGGAAAATAACCTCCTGAACAAAACATGTGGGATTTGGTCCTTTCCCTTCAAATGGAGAAGGGAGATCTGGCTCATTCTCTAAGGCTCATGTTCTCTCTCCTGTCAGTCAGTCATGCAAACCTGCTTTTAAAAGGACTTTGGGTAACATTTCTTTAGAAATAAAGATGATTATTTGACTGCCCTAACTTGGGGTCTGTGGTGCTGTTAGCTGTTTGGTTGGTACTTCCTTGGCCTAGCAAAGACTTGTTTGGAAAGAGTATGTATTAGCATTGAAATAAATAATTTGCAAGGGGGTATTTAAAACCGTTAGCAAGCTGTTTTCCAGCTCCCCTCAAGCACCTTAGAAGTACTCATTTATATGTAAACAATCAATATGCTAATTACAAATAAGCCTTATCTATTTATTAAAGCACTTAATTGACTCCAAGTCACTGTTAACTGAGCAACCCCAACCTGTGCTTGAGGTTAGCGCATAATCCTGAGATCAATGAAATTTAACTTCATGTAAAGGAGTCCACAATTTCTTCTTCCCCCAAGATGACATTCCCCATCTCCGGTCAGTCTGAATAGGAGGAACGTACCAAAAAAATTCCAAAATATCAGAAAATATCAAGATAACCAAAATTTCAGAACCCATAAGGAATCAATATCTAAATTAAGCAGCAAACATCTGCACATTGGGATGGGGGCCTATGGGAAACCTCAGTGCCTCCCCCTCAGTTTTGCAGTGAACCATAAACTGCACTAAAATAATAGCTTTAATATTTTTTTAATTGAAGCATAGGAGAAAATCAGTGTCTTGATGTGAGAAATAAAAACTAAATACTTTTATCATTTAATACATGATCATCTTTCATAGTTTGATCAAAGAGGGGGGTTAAAAACACTGTTCGAGTCCAAGGTAAACCGGAAAATTATTTCTAAAGTACTTTATAAAAGCTCTTTTCATGCTCCAGAAAGAGACTCCAGAAACGGGGCTCAAGGAAGGAGACTGACCCCCAGGACTGCTGAGAGGGGAACGGTTTAGGCAGAGGAAAACGGAGGTGGCAGATAACGGGGACGCATCCCAGAGAGCCCACTGATAGTCGAAGGATGTTGGAGGAGGCAAAGGGGACGTGCCCAGGGCATAGAGCTGCGCAAATGCTAAGGGCACAAATGTCTCCGCCATTCTGGACAAGGCAAGGAGCCGCAGAGCCAGCCCTGGCAGCTGGCCTGGTGACTTTCGGTTGTGAGAAGGACAGACGTGCCCCGGTTCCCGCACCACTGGCCAGTGGAAGTTTGGGGAAGGAGACGCGAGGCAGCAGCGGAGAGCAGCGGCCACAGGCGCTGGGGTCTGCGTTTGGGGCCCTGTGGTCGCCATCTTGAGGTTCTTAGCCCCCTGCGCGGGAGGCCCCGCCGCTCCCGGGCCGGGCCCTGGCGTGTGCGGTCGGGCCTGGTAGAGTGAGACACGGGAACACGGGACACCGGTGACCCGAGTCCTTCCAGGAGAGCGCGGGAAGCGCGCCCCCAGCCTCTCCCACTCCCTCGCGTGGCGGACGGAGGCGGTGACTGAGGCCGACCCCCACCGTCTGTCCACGACCTGCCGGACGCCCAGGCTGGAAGCAGCTTCAGTTTCATCATCAGAAGCAAACAGCCCGAAAACTGCGTCACGGACACCACGGCCACGTTGGTGACCTACATCCCTGACGCACTGACGTGCGGTTCAGCGAGCGCGGGCAGAGCGCAGGCGCCTCCGCACTGACGCCTCAGAAGCTGGGACTGAGCAGGGGAGCCGACGGCGCCGGGTGACCTGTCCTTCCAGGTCCCCGGGCTTTGTGTCCAGCTCTTCCTGCCCCTGAGCGTGCTTGTGGCCGCCCTTCCGTGCTGCCCCCCCCGCCGCCATCTTGTGACCTTCCTGTGGCCTCTCTGGATGAGGGGCTTGGCTCCTGGAGGAAGCGCTGTCCGGGGTCGCAGGGCTGCGGAGGGGCTCCGCCCGGGGCTGCTTGCCCTTCCCTGCTCGCGGGCCCTCTGGCTAGTGGAGGCCCGGCCTCCTGTCCCCAACGCCCTGGGGACCTTAGGGCCATAAGGCCGCGACTGCCCGGGGATGCACCTGGCAGAGCTGGGTCTGTTGGCCGCAGCCTCTGTCCAGAGCAGGAGTCTCCTGCAGAGTCTGACCCCCGAGGGTGGGACGTAACTCTTCTAGCAGGTACATCCATAGACAGTAGCAGAATGACTTATCCTTCTCCGGTGAAAATGATCTGTGTTTCTACGGGAAGTGTCTGTTTTAGGAACCATTCTAGCAGCCTCGCGCTGTGGGTGCCGAGGGTCAGAAAGACGCCTTTCCTCGCCAGGCTCCAGGTCCTCTCACGGATACAGCCAAGGGAGGAGACAGGGGTGCTGACCGGTCCCCACATCTTCCCCGCGCTGGGCAGCCATCCACCCTGATGTCCAGTCGCCAGTGAGCACAGACTTCCAAACTTCTTCACATCTAGCAGAAGAAGAATGGTTTCTCTGTTTTCCTCCATCTCTGCCCTTCCCATTCCCTATGGCGCGGTTGTCTGGCATCCTGCAAAGCAGGAGCAAATTTAGTTCTTTCCTCTCT
The DNA here is from genome assembly GCA_004024925.1 of Scalopus aquaticus. Classification (NCBI taxonomy): domain Eukaryota; kingdom Metazoa; phylum Chordata; class Mammalia; order Eulipotyphla; family Talpidae; genus Scalopus; species Scalopus aquaticus. The sequence continues at coordinate 23,582 of PVIJ01001157.1, read as the reverse complement.
TCTTTAAAAAGAACATCATAAACAGAGACCGGGGCGTGACAACACCGATGGGCAGATGCTTCTCGAGCTGAAAGCCAGCTCTTCCCCAGCTGGTGCAGCCCGTGCCGGCCCAGCACGCACTGACAAATGCGGGTGGTCACGACTGCATGGAGGCCGGTACATTTGCGTTCAAGCTGCGCCCCAAGCTGAACCCCATCCAAACAGTGAGACGACATTAAGAGCGTAGCCGTGATGGTTGCACCCTAACTCTATTGTCCTTAGACTCCCTGGTGACTGGAGTGGCGTGGCTCTGCCTTAAAAGCCTTCGGGTCATAATGGGTAAAATGTGGACAGTGTCCAGTTCAGAGAGCGCTAACTGCCTCACTTCAAAGAAAATGCCACTTTGGGGGGGTTCTCAGTGCCAACTCCATGGGTAAATTAGTTTCATCATCTCGACATTTCATTTTGTTTTTGATAGGTTTTGATTCTGTTTGCAGATTTGGTATTGCTGCCTAAAAGGAGCAACGTTGGTTGATGTCAAGTTGGGTTGTTTTCTCCTCTGCTGCCCCCTTATAACAAAACAGCAGATGATCACGAGGGAAGTGCGCCGTGTTGATGCCGTGTTTGGGGGTGCTAGGCTCCTTCCCGCATTCTTGCTGACATCCTGGTTTCTGGCTTGGATAGTTTTTAATCTGTCTCCTTGAAATCTGACGTTACCTTTGATTCGTTCCTCGCTCTCCGCAGATTCTGTGGGCGGCTGTTGTTGACTGTGTTCAAGCTGGCTTCATCCATCCCCTCCTCGCCACACTCGCTGTTCTTGCCCCAGTTTAGACCCCCTCTGGCCCCCTAAGCCTTACGTTCTATCAGTCACTTCCAAACTGATTTCTTTCCTGCAGAGGTTTCCCTGTCCCTCAACCCCTCCATTCTTACTTAGTCCAGTCTGTCACTCCTACCTGGGCACTTCTTGCTCACAAACTCCCTTTACGAGTGCTCTGTGGCTCAGCTGCAGACACCGTGCCCCTGCGTAGCCCCTCCTCGCCACCCAGATGCGCTGTTCCCTTCCACGCCTTGCCTGCAATCCTCCTCTCCCTGCTCTTGTTTGTTCGAACTGTTTATTTTCCCTGGAGGGCTTTTCCCTAATCTCTGCAGACCCAGTCCACCCAGTTTAAGGATCCACAGCTTCTTCAGGAAATCCTCCCATTTTCCTTTAGAAGGAGTCATCTCCCCTCTCTACACACCCACAGCAATCTGTGCGTCTCTCCAAACTGTCCTTCCTTCCCGTGTGGCTGTCCTATTTCCCTGGCGCCCATGAGCTACCTGAGGCAGGCTGTAAGAGCCCTCTTCCACCAGGGCACCTGTGCCTCCAACATTGCCTGCCGCACACAAACTTGCTCAGCCATAAAGCCGCTTCCAGTCTATGCAGTGAATGGCTTTGGAGCTGACCAGACATAATCACCTCTTAAGTTAAAAGGTAGCTATTATGGGCATCACACTGATGGAGGAAAAACTTACCAAGAAGGACAGAGTAAGGCTGAAATGAAGCCAGTGTTGGATTGGAGTCAGAGTAGGCATATCAACTTCTGGGCAGATCTATATACAAAGAGATAGAGGGGTCTGTGTAGAAACAGCTGAGTGCGTGCACATCACACCAGCTCTGTCTGCTGAGAAGACCTGGAAGCCACACGCCCACTCACCCACATCATGTCTCTAAACCGTGTTCCCCAATAAAGGGAGCCAGCCTCCGTGGAGAAGTGGCTGATTCCCGGGCCCGAGCAGGGAAAACACAAAATGAACCCAGGACCTCTTATAATGTCAATAAATAAGGAAATGCAACACCCCCTTCCATCCCACAAGGGCTTGCAAAAGAACACAGGAGTCATCGTAAGTGTGTTTCCAATGACCAAAGCTGAACAATTTGCTCAGCAAAATAAAGAATCGTAGTACAGATATTAATAAAACATAGACTGAAACAGATCTCCAGGAGTCCCTATGGGTGTAAAAACAAAGACAAAAACAAATAGGGGAGAAGGTACGACTCTTCCTTGAGTAGAAATCAGATAATGGCTGTGGAGGGAAAGTGGGAAACAGACTGGGCCCGTCAGGCAAACACCACAGTAAAAGCGACTTCAGACAAGAGCCACAGAGGGAAGCTGACATCAGTGGGTAACTCTGGGGGGGAATGGGATTTACGTCGTCTCAGCAGATAGCCCCTGAAGTACTTAGATACTACAAAGGACAAGGTAGCCACGGGGTCTGACCACATGATGGAATCGTCGCGGGTGTAAGACACGCTGACAGCGGGAAACCTTGGCGGGGGTGCAGAGGATACAACCTCGTTTCCGTAGTGTTCTTGCTAAACACGCATAACTTCATTCCAGTCACGGACAAAACACCAGACAACCCCAAACTAGGGACACTGTCCAAAATAACAGTACAGTTTGGTCCTTGGGGGAGTCATTACAAACTAGAAGAGAGAGGAGAAATAACAGCTGTGGACAAATGCAGGGTCATCTTGGGCAGGCTCCTGGAGCAGAAAAGGACATTCCCATAAGGTCTGCAGGTCAATTGATAATATTGTATAAATGTTAATTTCCTATTCTTGGTAATTTTGCTACCATTATGTAAGACGTTAACAGCACTAGGGAAAGCAGGGTAAAGGATAAGAAGGACCTTTTTCTGTAGGTCAAAAAAAAAATAGTTGGGAGCTTTTTTTAAGAGAGGAGATTAGTAATGAATATTGTAAACATTTCTTTAACCAAAGAGGAGCCAAACTACCTTTAAAGAAAGTCAAGCAGTCACCGTCCCTTATATTCTGTCCACTCACATCTCTTGTTTCACTTGGTTCTCCATATACTTGAGTCTTCACCAACACGTTTTGAACTAAGGGTCCACTTCCCCATGGATTGTTTTCTCCCCTTGGAATCTGTGTTCACAGATTCAGCCACAGTTTAGGTCCTGAACTGCAGATGCTGGAGGGTCAGTGCACCTAACCGAGCTAAATTTCAAAGGTCAAGTGCACGGCTCTGACAGACTGTAAAAGCTCTTTCCTTCCGGCCAGGAAACACAGAACAGAGGCCTTTTCTGTGTGTGGGTGTCTGGTTTCCCCGATGACCGGGGCCCTCTCCGAGAACGTGGCGCAGGCAACAGCGTTCCCCTCTCCTGGCCCTTCCCAGCACCGGGCTTTTCTTTGCGCAAGAGGGGAGGTGCCCCTTCGGCCTGTGCTTTTCTCCACCCCCATTTCTTCTTGCCTCCAACTTCGTGCCTGCTGTCCCCAAGCCTTAGGTGCCCGGAAGATGGGACCTGCACTTCTTTTGCCCTCAGTGCCGCATGCTTTCCCGGCATCCCCATTGACATGTCCCCTTGCCACCTGGTTCCTTACCGGATGCCCTTTCCCTGACCTCCCTGGGTCTCTGTTCTCGTGCTGAGGATGATGGGGCCAGGCGTGCCCCAGCCCCCACGCTTCTTTCATTCTTATCCAGTGGTCCCGGCTATCCGGGCAATACCTTGTCTCTCGGCCAGTTTATCTGATCGGTAGGAGTAACCTCGTCTGTGTGGGTGGGGACCTCGCCAGACCCCTCCCCTTGGAAGATGCATACTGAGGCTACCGCTGAGGTCAAGAGAGGAACCTCTTTAAACATTTTAGGTAGGGATGCAAATTTAATTTATGCTTTTACTCTAATTTCAAAACCACTTTTTGCTCGAAGGGTTTAATTCTTCTAACAGAAGCTGACACCCTGTTTTGCTGATCAGGCCTGCCTGCTACAAAATATTGAAGGAAAAGTGTAGTGGAAGGTCGCCAAACCAGAGTTCTTCCAGTCATTAATCTAAGTTTTTGCATCACCAGTAACTCAGGTTGGGAATCTCAGGTTTTATTCCTAGCAAAGCAGTCTAGCATCTTCTGGTCATCAGAAAGTGATGATCAAAATGGATTCTGAAGTGAGATGAATAAGAGGTTCATTTCCTGAGGGGAAGAAAAGCGTTTACGTCTGTATCCAAGTAGGATCTCAAGAACGAAGACACGCGCCTTTGGAGAGGAGTGGGGAGTGCGGTTTGGCAGGTGGTAGCGGTGCCTCAGTCGCCTCGTTCAGTGACGCTGGTAATCGGCCACCCATGTCACAATGGACATGATCTTCACTTCCTCATGGGGAGAAGGGATGCCAGTTCTTGGCTCAGCATAGCAGAAGTCAAGATGTTTTACGTGGAGGGAAAGTTTCATCGTGTGACAAATGAAAATAACAAAAACATTTTCACGTAAGTTATATGGGAGGTAAAGATCTCAGATAACCTCAATATACTATCACCTCAATATACGCACAAAGAAGCAGTCAAAAAAATGGGGAATCCCCTTATGTCCACCATGATCGTGTCTTCCTTGATGCATCTCAGCATAGCTATTAGCAAAATATCCTCCATCTTTGGAGGTTTTCTTTCTGTGATTTTATGTAATTCAATTCCTATCTCTGCATTAGAATGACTTTATCAGATTTGGGGAGATTCTGTGTCTGGACAAATAAAAGGGGAAGTTTGGGGCCAGTATCACTTTTTTAATTCCATGGTGATAGAAGAAAAAAGAAACTAAAGCATGCTGTCTCTGCTGAGTGGGTCTGGTGTGGGGGAGCTCATGGCATGTTGAGAAACAATTCTACCTGCAGATGTCAGACTCTGGAAACAGAGCTTAGTCCTCTTTTGCAAAGTTCTTTTCTTTCTTAATAAAGGCAGGTGATAATCAAATAACCAGTCTTTTTCTTTCCAGACAAATAAACAGTAGACTTGTAATCAATAACAGAGTCCCGATGAGGTGGCAAAAGTAGTTATCTCTCAGTAAACTAGGGGAGCAAGCCAAATACTCTTTAGAAAGCTCTTCATCTCAGTTTTAAAAACTCTGAAAATTGTTTGGTAACTTAAAGAGGAAAGATGGATGGGTGGGTGGACGGATGGACAGACGGACAAATAGAGAAGTAGGCAGGTGGAGAGGTAGGTAGGTAGAGAGATGGATGATGAATGGATAGAGGGATGGACGGTCGGACAGACAGATAGAACCTCGGTGGAACTCTTCATTCCCTAATGTGTAGGACAAGCAAAGCATTTATTATAATTTCCGGACAGGGTCACACATAGTACACACCCATATTTCTGGGTCTGAGATAATGAAGCTTTTCCGTGAAGGTTAAGTCAGGAATCCAAAGAGAACGCTAGAACCAGCTGCGCTCTTGAGGCTTCTGTAAAAGCAACAATGCCTTGCTGACCTCAGCAGTCACGTGCAGGGAAGTCTCTGTCCTCTGCAGTTGCCACGACTGTCCCAGGCACTGACAAGCTGGGCCACAGTATGTGCACGCCGTAGGGGGCCCGGGCCACCCCTCCCAGGAACCTGGTGCAGAGAGTAACAAAAGGGCCAGTCTCGGGTCCAACCCAGGCCTCTGTGTCCCAGGGATTCGTGTGAGTGCTTGTCCATGTGTTACCCTTCTGGAAGCCTGTGGCGGGCAGAGCTCCTTGGGCTACAGGGGTTCCCCTGAGTGTGTGGACCCCCTGAGCACGAGCCCCCTAGCCTGTGAAGGAACAGTGCTGTCCTCCACAGGATCAGCTGCGCCGCTGCCCGACCCTGATTGCTGCACCAGGCTCCATCTTACTTGCTCCCCTGTGTCAGGAACCCGGGGGCGGGCGGGGATCTCGCCCAGCTCCTGGCCCCTGGATGCCCAAGAGTGCTGGGCACACCGCACATTTCTCAGTGTTGCCAGACACGGTCTTCGCTGCGTTCCCACTCTTGGTCGGGAAAGAATTTTACATGACAAACAGGAAAGTCCAGCCCAAGGCCCCCTTGCTTTCCATGCCCAGAACTTTAAAATAGAGAAAAGCGTTCCCCTTTCCTCAACTTTTGTTTCTTGGCTGAGAAATGAATTTAAATCTTGTGTCTGAGTCCCCTGATTTTTCACACTTAGCTCAGGCAGAAAAGCGATCTGCTACATTATTGACAGGGACCATTAGCCCGAGGTGGGTGACCCACACGCTTCCGAAGCAGCCCTGCCGCTCCCCTCTGCACGTGTCATCCTGCTCTCATTTTTGCTCACTCTGTCGCCTTTGATATGGAAATGATTTTGCACAAGAAAAGCCCTTTTTTATATAGTGCTTAAGGAATTAAAGGTGGAGGGTGTTAAGAAGGATGGCAGTTTGTCATTAAGAAATAAATAAGTACACCCCTCAGAATCAAGAGAGGAAGAAAGGAAGAAAGAGGGAGCAGGTGGGAGGACAGGCGGGCGTCCCGGCAGAGGCAGGGCCGGTGCTGAGAGTCCCCGCGGCAGCGGCCCTCGCTCCTCACTGACCCTGCCCTCTGCAGACCTGGCTGCAGCTGAGCCTGGCGTCCTCCACGTGATGCTGAGCCGAATCAGATTTCCTTTTCGTTGTTCGATCACATTTTCCTTCCTAGAGCTTAGAAGGCACACTTGGGACCATACAGTAATCGCCTCCCCATGCTGAACCACTGATACCTTTATTGGATTGGCGTAGGGTTTCAGAGGACTGTGTTTAACATGCAGTGAGCCGCAGCAATGCAAACAGCCCCAGTGTTTAAACAAGCATCCATTAGGCCAGGAAACGGGCAGGACCGGCCCATGTGGTGCTTGGTAGTGCTGGCTGCCCGAGGTGAGGTGAGCTCGGCGCTGGGCGTGGGGCAGGAGGGGCTGCCGCAGAGGAGTGGGGGCTGCAGAGCAGGAGCAGGCTCCGGTGTGTGGACCGGGAGTGGGGGGGGGGGAGAGCGATGTTGTGGCTAGGGACTTGTGCAAAGCTCATTAATATCTCATTATGTTAGAATTGCAATCTCCCCACAGATCGGCATTAACATGTACAGTGCCGGAGGAAGGGCTTCGGGAGGCAGCAGGCCCCCCCTTTTGTTTCTGCAAGCCCCAGCAAGCTCCAGATGCCTGTTTCTCACGAAGGGAGTGGTGGTGTTGAATTGGGGCGGGGACGCTGGAGAAAACCCCTGCAGGAGCAGTAGTGAGCGGCAGACTTGGCAGAGCCAACCGAGACCTGAAGTGCCCAGCTCCATCGCGCTGCAGGAGCCAGCAACAGCGGGAGGAGGACTGAGCGAGGAAGCTAGAAAGGGAAACGTGGGGCGGGGGGCTGTCAAGTGGGCGCCATCCCTCCGCTTGGATGTGAGGGGCACCTGGAGGGGTCAGACCCGCTCCAGAGTCAGAGGCACTCACACCTGCCTCTCGAGAGTGGTCCCTGGCCTCTGAGCTCATCCAAGACTCGCCCCCGGGTCAAGCAGGGCAGTGTTAAGTGGACAGGTGACAGGACTGAGGAGGGCCAGAAGAGGAGAGAAGGCGGGGGTCCCGCAGTGGGGGTGGAAGGGCCACACCCTCAGCTGTTCGCACGCCCACTGGGGATCAGCGGGGTGAAGGGCAGGGCACAGAGGATAGAAAGTTTGCGCACGCGGCCTGGTTCTCTTTGCTCTGACCTGGCTGCATCCACACCTTTCTGGCTCTGCCCCCGGCGTTTAGTCCTCCCAAGCCAGATTAACCTCCTGCCCCTCGGCTCCCAGGTGGAAGCCCCAGGGGCTGCGGCACGGGACTGTGGCCTCCTGGGAGGAAGAGTTGGAGCAGTGTTGTGGAGAAATGACACTTCGCTCGGACACTTAATCCTGCACAGGCTCAGATGCTCTCCTCTGAACAATGCACCTTCCACCCGCTAGCGAAAGGCAGCAGCGGCCACCTTACAAATAGTAACACGACAGGATACACCAGACGGCGGGCGTGAGGGCCTCTCGTCAGGAAGCGCCCTTCACTCGCGGAGCTGGGGTGCTCCAGGCACAGCCTGTTTTGGCCTTTTTGATTTCAGGTGTTATTTCTACCTTCGAATTTTCCTTCTGTGAATGTCTACATGTGTCTGTGTCTAGCATAAGTGTGCACACTCATGTAAGTGCACACACACTAGCAGAAATGCCTGTACACGCACATGTGACCAGCATCCCAGGAGCTGATGGCTAATGAAGGAGGAAGCGAACTTGGCATAGAGAGTGACAAGGCCAGTTTTCTGTCTGGTTTGTGAAGACCTCATCTATGGTCACACTTTGTTCTGGCTTGCCACAATTTCCCATGAAAACATGGATTACTCATTAACTTCCAGAAAGGCAAAAAAGTTAATGCCGTCATTGAAAGCTGTTTGTGTTCCTTTCAGAAAAAACAAGAGCCTTATTAGCCATTGGTTTTCTGTGCACAGCTGTGCTGGTGATGAAAAATAAAGGTATTTGATAAACCCAACCAATGTTATTTGGGTTAGAAAAACAGTTATGGCCCACCAGTACTGCTGAGAAACACGCTTAACAAGGCTTTCTTAACTGTGGCTTCTGCCTTAAAAATAATAACATTCAGCATTCTGTGTATTAAAATCTATTATTCTTCGGGTGACACAGCGTTGCCACATCAACCAGAGTCCTAGAAACAAACCTAGGGAAACCTTCCATTGCTATAATCTCATAGTCAAGTATGGGGAAAACACACCTTGTGTGGTTTAAACTTGATCCCATTAGGAAAACAAAAACAAAAATGGGAGGAGTCCCTGTTGCGGGCAGCGGCGGCCTGCGAGGACACCCCGCCCGTGTTCGCTCCAGCAGGTCCCTGTGATCGGAAGAGGCGCTTTCTTGTCTCTCCCTCTCTACTGTGGCAACAGGACCACGCCGATATATATGCTTCTGTCACCTCCTGACACCCCAAGTCGTCCGTCTGAACCCCTTTGCTTTCCTAGCTGGGAAACGGGAGCTAAGTTTCACCCAAAGTTTCCACACAACAAAAATTATTGACAATCACACTGGCCATCTGAGGAGAGAAGGTGCGTGATGGCGCCAAATCACAGTTCAGAGTGAAATGGGATTTAACTTTAGTTAAAAAGAGAAAGCAAGTGCTTAGGTCCTTTCAGCTCTTGATGTGAATAAAACCTTTAAGAGAAATAGCAGAAAATCAGGGGTGAGACGGGGCCCGGGGATCTCGCCTTCCTTCTCCACCTTCCTCAATGAGGACCATATTGAAATCAGCCCAGATGGCTGTTCTATTTTTAAAAATCTCCAGAAAAGGAGATTCTACCACCTCCTCAGTAACCCATTCCAGATCTTTTGCTCCTCACTGCCAGAGAGTCCTCGGAGGGGAGAAAGACACGTTTTCTGAGGTTTGGGGAGCCGCTCTGTTCTTCTCTGAGGTTTTACCCCACGGTGCATGGGAAGGGGCTCGGAGGCACGGCTGAAGTCTTTCTCTCTTCAGTGAAAAATACTGTCCCCTCTGACCTCTGGCTTTCATGTAGGCTTGTAAGCTTTTGGGGTCAACCCAAAATTCCCGACAGCCGGCTGTGCATCCAGCCCCATTTGAGTCAAGCGAGTAAGGCCTCAAATAAGCATAGCCAGCTGACGGCCTGAGGGAGCAGCGTGCACACCTGAGAGCTGAGCGTCTACTCCCGCAGCCGTGCACATGCGACCTCCCTCCCTCCCTTCCTTCCTCCCTTCTCTCCTTTCCTCCTCCCTTCCCTCCCTCCCTCCCGGCATGCTGGCCACCTCCAAGCCCTCTTACCTGTGCTAAACCCAGCATCAGCCAAAGGCACAACCTCGGTCCCCAGGTTCCCCCAAGCCTGAACGCATGTGGGGGAGGAAACCAATCCCATCAAAAATAAGAAACAACTTGGTAATAAACTGTGATAATTGACATGAAAAAATATAAAACCGAGTGCAGCAACAGGGTGCAGGTGCGCGGCGTGGCTGAGAGGAGATGGTGCTGAGGCCTGAAGGTGACGAGGATCTGGGGGAGTAGGGAGCACACGGGGGGGCGGGCAGCAGGTGCAGAGTGGAGGAGCCAAAACTGGAGGAGAGGCTGGAGGGCAGGGGAGGCCAAAGCAGCTTGGGGACCCCAGGTCGCCCAGCACCTCGGAGGCCGTGGCCAGGGGTTTGACTGGAGAAATGGACTACGCGGGACACAAGCAGGAGGACATGCGCTGGTGATGCCATGAGACTCCTCTGGATGCCCCTTGAGACCGGATGGGACGTGAGGCTGACAGTTGGCTGGAGAGCGCGAGTCTAGGGGAGAAGCGAGGGCAGAGCGAGCGCAGTAGAGACTCCAGGAGGACGTGGCGGGAAGAGTGAGACCCCAGGTGCAGGATTCCACCCACAGGCGCACCCCCTCTCCACAAAACAACAGCTAAAAGGGACTATCTCCCTTCTAAAGTGATTCTCCACAAGTCTATCGTGAAGTAAGGGGACACGGGTATGGGTCTTTGGCTATAAATTTTAATAAGAGATATAAAATCCGAATAGATTATGGAATTAGAGGGAATTGTGGAGGTCATTTCCCCTACCTTTCAGCCAATGAAGAATCCCCTTACAAGTTCCTGACAGATGACAGGAAGCCTTGGCATGAAAACTTAGGGGCCAGGAAGCTCTTTAGCCTCACACGGCAGCCCTTTCTATTTTGAATCTCTCTAATCGTTTTTTGAAAGTTCCTCCTTACGTAGCGGCTGAGCTCTTTCTTTCCCGAACTTCCAACCATTGATCTTCGTTCCATATTCTGGCGCTTGAAAGATCAGTTCTCAGCCTTGCCCTACGGACCGGTGGTCCACTGCTAACAGACACGCGTGGCCTTCCTGCTTCCAGCTCTGCTCTTGCTCCGCTGTAATAAACTCAGCAACTTTGCCTGTTTCTCATGGGAGATGGTTTCTGGGCCCTTCTCTACTGATGAGAAGACCCCAGAATCCAGCTCAGCCACCCAATGCCACCTGTGTAGAACACACATAGCCTCCCTTGATCTGGAGAACATGCATTTGGTAATGCAACCTAGAATGGCAAGAGCATTTGGTGTTAAACTTCGAGGAAATCAAGGCTGCTTATCAGACGGGTTGCCCTGGATCTTATTTGTGGAAGAGCGGTTCCTAAATTTTTTGGAGGATCATGGACAACCCAGAATTGCCTTGAAACTACAGACCCTCTCTACTAAAAAAAAAAAA
>PVIJ01001157.1:0-12532 GCA_004024925.1 Scalopus aquaticus | reverse complement strand
GTAGGTTGGATTATTTTACATGAGGTAACTCCAGTGCGGGGGTGAAGAGTACCCCCTCGGAGACCCCAGAAATCACTCTGGATCTCCTAGTGGGCGAACAAAGGCAGGGAAAGTCTCCAGCAGCCTTGTGTTCCACACTCAGTCCTTCCAGCCGTCTTCTGAAGTAGCCCCACAGTGGTTCTGGAGACTTTAATAAAGGGGGGAAAAGGGAGTGAGAAACAGCTCCGGGGGGCCGGTCCGCCTCACAGGGCTCCTCGCCCCGGCCGGGCCTCCGTCCCGGCGGCACCAGCGCAGCGCGGCTCCGAGACGCCCACGGCGGGGCCGACGCAGCCACGTCGTCAGCGTGACGCGCTGCCCGCGGCGGCGGGGCCCAGGCTGTTCTCGTCAGGGCTGCGCTGAGTCGGACGCGGACTGTCCCGGGAGCTTACGAACAAGCCATGGTCCTCCGAGAAGACGCAAGCGGGTGGTGCTTGGTATGGGCCTGCCCCATCGAGGGCAGACAGCGGCTCCGAGGACGCCGGCCCCGTTCGGGAAGAGGCCTCCGCGGTGAGTAGAGGCCGGGCATGGCAGCCTCGGCCTTCGGAATCGTTCTTGCCTTCCTCACTCCGCGGCATGGCCTTGGGCATGCGCCTCAGGGTGTTTGGGACCTTGCGGGGTTGGTGCGGGGCCTGAGAGGAAAGGCCGTGGAGGGTCGCGGTGTGCGGTGGGGACGGAGCCGATGGCTGGTGTTTGCTGGTCACTTCCAGGCATGGGCGGGGCTGTCCTAGGTCAAGGGCCAGTGGCTCCTTGGGGCCATCAGGCTTCCTCCCGCTTGGACCTGGGCGCCTGGGTGAGCCCAGAGGAATTCCTGTTCCCAACCCCGCCTCTCCTCACCACCCGCATTGTGCTTAAGATAAGGGGGAGTCAGGGAGTGTTCGCCTCGGACCCGTCCGCCTTGTGAGGTGCCCTCTTGGGGGGTGGAGCAGAGAACCCCAGGCTGGTTAGTGTCCAGCCTCAGAGGGCTCCTGCATGTCGCTGTACCTGAGCACACCCGCCTCCGGATGATGCCGCGTGGGAGCTGAGCAGTAGTGGCTCCTGGCCCTGGGGTCTCACGCCAGCCTTGGTAGCGAGCGGTAGAAACAGCAGAGCTAAATCCAGGTTGGACTTGCCCTGCTTGCACAGGTTCTGTGAGGCTGTCTGAAAGTTCAGTTTAAAAATAGAGACGGGGTCAGCTAACCTCATCATTCTGTGAGTCATTAGATGGAGGCTAGACTCGGTCATCTCCCTCTGCTAATAAGGAAACTGGCTTAATTAACTGAAGGAAATTAACTTGGATCATTTTGCAGCAAGAATCTGTTTCCAAAGAGGGGCTGCGTTTCCCTTCCTGTGAGCTGCCACTCACACCGCCATGAATTCAAGGCGCTGTCAGCCTACTGTTGATGCCAGTGGACAAATGTGTTTTCCTGCTCAAACTCTCCAGCCTTTCTCCTTGATCCTCCAGCAACCCAGGACAGAGTAATAAACTCTCCAGAATGATTCTGCAACCGGGAAATTTGTGACGTGGGCGTCAAATGCCTGTTCTCAGTAAATACAAGCCCCCATTTGACTTAAGGTCATTGAATGATTTCAGATTCCTTGCATGTGTGTTTCCGCTCGGCCCCCCGGGTTCTAAGCAAGCGTAAAATCATATTAGCAAACCCCAATTTTGAAGTTCAGGTTGGCTCCTCTGAGTTAAAACCCAAAGTACGTAGAAATTGGGTTATCAATTCAGGACTTGGCTCCTTTATCTGTGGACCCTCCGGCGGAGCTGAGCTGCCTTTTTCGGGTGACACTCTGGGCAAGAGAGAAAAGGACGAGGAGAAAAAGATGCTTTCGGCTCCACTCCAGTTTGTTTTGTTTTCTTTTTTCACCGATTTTATCCTCCATATCATTTCCTCCCCCATTTAATTTTGAATTTCGCTAATTTAGTTCCAGATGTTCCTGTGATCTGTCGGGGCATTCTGCTGTGTTCTCTTCTAGCCCGCCCTGAGCCAAAAGCAGGCCCAAGCTCACGGCTCAATTGTATTTCTAGAGAGACCTGCCACCTTTACAGGATTTACTGAGGTCATTTTCTTTCTTTTTTTTTTCTCCCCACAATATGGTTCTTTGTGAATTAAAATCCTGGTTCCTGGGGCTGGAGGTAGGAATAGGGCCTGAGAAGCCCAGCCGCATTATAATGAATAATAATAATAACTGTCTCCCTCCATGTGAGCACTTCCAGGCCCACGGTCTGTGTCTTTCTCATTCTCCTCCACCTCCCACCTTGCTCGTGGAGAGCCTGGCACATAACTGATGTTCATGAGTGTGTGCTGAATGAAGGAACTAATTTTTGCCAATCCCTTTATAATTTATGAAAATACTGCACAGTCAACATGGGGTGGTTATTTTCCAGACCTCCACCAAACCATTTCCTCCTCGTTTCATTATGACTGTGAAATTCACAGTATGCCTTTCATGAAAAGCCAACGTCTAAATAAATGCTTTTTTCCCCCTTAATAAGGACTGTGGACAGGAAGGTGGAGGGAGCGAAAGTTTGTTAACTCCATACGATTCTGGTACATAAATTTTGAATGTCCTTATCTCTGGATGTTTCTTCACTCTGTGGTTTACAACTCTTCCACTAGGATGCAGGTGAATTTAAACAGAAGCAAGAGGGATGTCTGAAAGGCCGAGGAGCGAGGAGACACAAGGGGAAGACGGGGTGTTTGTTTTTGTGACTTGTGTTTTGACTTGGCAAACCCTTCAGGCTGCTCTACTTAAGCAAATAAGCTTTGCTGCCTCCATGTCAGCAAGAGCCAGGTTCCTCTCCCAAGGCCGCCAGCCACATTCTTCTGGGGAGACACGATGAAGGACTTCAGCCCTTGCCCCACCAGGAGTCAGGCTGGTGGCCGCCCCTCGGCTCCGCAGAGCCTGTGGCCCCAACTCATCCCCGCGGAGACCGGTGGGGGCCCAGGGCCAGGCCGCTCTCTCTTCAGGGGGCTCATAGGTTGCAGTTGTCACCTGCACTTTCCCATGAAACTCCAATGTGAAGTAGGAAAATTCCCCCATTCCCAAACTCATGGGTACTTAGGATAAACACCGAAGTCAGCCAAAGTAGACAGACAGATATTTCAAAAATTGGAAAAGTCTTTGTCACAAAGGAAGCAAGAACCTTACTCAGACTTTTGACTCTAAAAAAAGAAAAATTTGGGGACAAACCAGCGAAGTAAAATCCAGAAGAACCTCCAGGTAGTGGCACGCAAGGGTCTCTGCTCATCTCCATTCAGTGTATCTGCGCCGCCCACTGGGGTCTTCTTCCCGTGTCCGTGTGTCCCTGCATGCCCCCTGTGCAGGGACAGACAGACAGACAGAAAGCCTTTCGTAACAGTGAACTTCCTAGAGTATATACTGACCTTGGCCGTGTACACCTGAGACTTAGATGCTATTACAGTGCAGTGTGACTTCAATGAAATAGAATCATTGTAAATTCAAACAGAAAGAAAACAATTTTTTTTAGTGAGAGCTATGAGTCAAATTACGTTACATTGTCTTATTACCTCTATAGCAGCGTGTCAGAAAGCAACGTTCAAAGGGACTCACTAAAATATTTGGAAATACACAATTTGACCTTAACACAGAATGACCTTGGCCTGCTGCAGGTTAATGCTCTGAGGCGCTTTCAGTTCCTGGGACCAAGGTTACGAAGCACTGCAGACCAGGTGCCGATACTTCCACCTGGCATTTGTTGTTTCACGGTCCCTGAGGCTGCACATCCCTGGACGTCGGCCATCAGGAGGTCAGCAGAGCCCTGCTCCTTCTGGAGCTCTGCCTGGAGTCCTCCCTCGCCTCTCCCGAGCTTCCCCCAGTCTGCACCACCCTTTGGCCTTGAAGCTGCATACACAGATCCTAAAGTATCATCATTCCGTCTCCATCAAGGTCGTTTCATTATGACATTGACGAAAAGAAACTGGGGGGCTGCTGTCTTTGGAAGCTGTGTGTTCTCCCCCTGTCTGGCGGGGTTTCTCCAGGGACTCTGGGTTCCTGCCACTTTCCAGAGCACACCAGGTGCCAGTGGTCCTCATCGAGCGAACTCAGGGCTTGCTGTTCAGGGCCAACCAGCCTCCTGGTGCCCTTAGTGTCCGGTAGAGGCTCTGGACACTCTCACCTCCCCTCCCTGTTGATCTTTCATCTAGCTCTCTCGCCGGTCTAGTTCTTTGTCTCTTGGCTGACTTCTCTCACCTAATGAAGAGGCCCATCTCCAGCCATGCGTTCACTTTCTTAGGGAATCCCTGCATCACATTGCCTAAGCCGCCGCGTTTGTATGAATGGATGATTCTCTAGTGAACATCACCTACTGCTCTTTTTTTGTAAGAAAAACAAAGCAAAAGCAGCATCCCACATCTTCCCTTCTGTCTCCTTCATCCTTTCTCCCACCCCCACCCTCTTCACCCCTAGTAATGGCTGTTATTAATGTCCGCTAGTTTGTTTTTATTTTGCTTTGTCAATTCACCTGCTTTGTTTCCTTATATTCCCCATTAGGTGCGACATCATCCAGTATCTGTCTGTATCTTTACATTGCCTTACTTCTAAGACCACGTCGTAAGGTGTGGGGGGGTAACTGTGCTGGAATAGACCACTACTCTTAAACTTGATGATGTGAAAACCTTAGCTGCCCACTCTCCGCCATCTCTGCCCCAGGAACTGGCACTTCTCAGGTCTCTCATAATTGTTGCCATTCATTTCTTTAAGTGATGTTGAGATGTTTGCATGTAAAGCTCCGTAGAAATGTCAAGTGTTATGTGTACCTGTTCATTAAATATTCATGTGGTGGGAGAAGGCACCAAAGCATTTTGCTGAGTAATTTCCTTAATGCCTTTCCTCCTGGTGACCAACTGTTTTATAGGCTTAATCTGCTTAATCCTTTCCGTGAGAGATAGTGGGGGTCACACGTGAATATGCCCAATTTCAGATTAGGAATTGAGGTGCAGGAAAGTTTAAAAGAGCGCTCAGAGTCACAAAGATGGCTGTGGTTCCAGTGCGTGACACCATGCAAAGGCCCCAACTCGAGCAGAACCCTTCCTCCCCTGCAAAGTTACCAGCCTCTGGATTTAAAACATAAAAGGAAATGACTAAATATGATTCAAGGCATACTTCGCGTAATGCATTTCTGTGACACTTCATAGTAATGAGATAATTAGCATGGGTACAGTATTGGAGTATACATATTCTGATAAGTTACAGCTGTAAGAAAGAAATCAGTAATGGCCATTAATCGTTCCATGTTCATTCTGTACAAATCTCAGACTAATAGTGAAGCTGCAGAGTTTCAACCAACCTAAGACAAATTTTATAGTCATCGTTTCTGCCGTTTAGACGAAGACTTTATGAATACAATAGACTCTCTGTAATTTAAACTAATTTGGGCAAACAGCTGCCTGAATTGAGAAAAATCTGAATTGAAGTACAATAGTAAATATCTACTACATGTGGAATATTTAAAAGTAACAAGTGCAATTCAAGCTAGACTATCAAACTGTTAGTAAATAAATATCCTTGGGGAGCAACTTTAATTAATATATGAGAAGAATTCATAACACATATATCAATGGTTTATTTAAATTTGAGTCTCTTGAGTCCTTGAGTCCTTGAGACCTATTTCTGTCCTAAGTAGTTTAAGCATTGCTCTTATAATCATTATTATACCTATTTTTTTTACATAGTAAGCTCTTTTTTAAACATAAGGATAAATATCAAGTTGGCCTCTAGCCAAGTTCCAGCTAAAGGGAAAATTAGCAGGAATTGGATTAGACAGGTTTAACCACACAATGCATAGAAACAGCAGTGAGCTCGAACTTTTCCATTCTTTCAATTTAAGAATTAGTTACATGTTTAGAAAAGAACCACAAGGGTGAAAGGAGACCTAAAATGTCAGCTGGGTTCACCTTCCAAGTCTATCCAAATTAACCTAGAGAGATTTAAATTCTAGCCTGTTAGAACTATATAGAATTATTATTATTTTGTCCAGGAAGAAAAATAAAACAGGGAATAGGCAAAGGACACCCACAGAACATGCAGCTGGGTCATGAGACAGTGATTTGGGGCTGCCCCCACCCCCGTCCCCTCAGGGCCCCTGACGCTAAGCCCATAACTTAGACCCACGTCATCTGCCCCTTCCAGTAAAATCCTTGCAGAGTGGATGCAGAAACGGTGGGCCTCTCCTCCTTGTGACCTGTCCACGGTCTGTTACTACAAGGGGCGCCTCAGACCCTCGTGCAGCGTGGGCCTTCACTCAGCATTATCCGTGATGGACACGGGGAGAACCACACGGCATTCTAGACGCCAACATAGTTACCGCAGCCTGCGTGTCTGGTGAATGTGATGCTTCGGGAGCCTTCCCCACAGATGCTGAGCAGCCAAACCAAGACCTGCGCCAGCCTGTGGCTGTCATTGAAAACAGGGATCTCCTGGGTCTTTCTGGTCCTCTGCTCCCAGCTCAGTCCCAACACCAAGTCGGTCATCCAGAAGTGCAAAATTCTTTTAAGTAAACCATGTCATTTACACACTTGGCTTTTTGGTTTTTGAAGTTAATTGTGATTAGGACTTCAGTGTAATTTTTCTTTTGAATTTACTCAAGCAGAGAAACTGTGGCAGAAGAGAAATGAATTGTTGCTCTCTGACTTCAAAGGGGAATACTTGGTAACTCCCGGCTAAGTGCGCTGCCCAGCTGGGCCCGCGGTGCCTTCCAGGGTGATTCTGAACGTGAGTCACTGACTTGAATCCGGTGTCCAGAGAGAGACTCCGTTTGAGCTGGAACAAACGGTGGAAGTGGAGGAGCCAGCCCTCCCGCTTCATTATTGAGGAAACGGAGGTCCAGAGAGGCTGAGTAGCTGCCCCCCAACCACATAATTAAGTTCGTTTGGCTGCCCTGCCTTAGTGAGATCTGGGAGACGCCGCACGCACAGCTCTGCTTTTCAAGTTCCTGACATTCTGTGTGTACACTGCGGGCATTTCTAAATGCTGGTGAGCACGTGTGTGCAGGCCTCGTTTGGGGAAACCGCGGTGCGGGCAATCCTCGGTGAAATGGTTCCAGAGCCTTGCCTGACACCTTCGTGCTCAGCTCTTTTTGATTTGTGAAGTTTGATTGGACAAAAGGCAACAAAAGAGTCATTGCAGTAAAGAGCCTCCTTCCTTTTATATGCACGTAATTTCAAAAATATTCCTAAGTCAGCGGCAGTGGTTACCAAAACAGTTTATGTCTGAACTGAGACGAGGTGGAAAAATTTCTGTCCCAGGAGAGAGTGAGAGAGTTATCACCATGCAGAGTAAGTAGTTACAGAAAATATTGTGCAGACTTAACTGTGGCATTGTAATGGAAGCTGCATAACTAATATCTGGACGGCTGGTGAGAAAGATGAAGCCACCAAGGTGCCTGCTTTCGACTCTTCGCTGTCCGGGTACGCCCCGAGATTTGACAGAGTCAGCCAGTTCGGAGCCCTTTCCGGGCGAAGGGATTGATGAAATGGACGTTGGACTGGTGCAGGGGTCCTGCTGCTCGTGCCTGGCTCTGCTGAATTGTGGGGCTGGCCCTTGTCGTGCTGTGCCTCTGAGGTTGGGGGATTATCATAGGTGCAAAGTGACATTCACAGAGCTGCAGGGACACTCATCACAGCCCCCTGCATCCTGGAGGGGAGCATCTGTCTGCCGGTAGACCAGTTTCTCACTGCACTTCTTTGCTGGTAGTTAAGGGATGAATGTGAAGTATATTTTGAATTGGGGATAAAATTGGGAAACACACACTTTTAAAAATGTGTGTTGGTAAACTCTGTGCCAAATCGCAGCTGTTGAATTTCTTGCCTTGAGACCACGTCTGCATCAGATTGATTTTTAAGTCCTGGTGGCATCAGCCACCTGCTTAATCGGCCACTCAGGAGTGACACTGGACCCCATTACGAGTTCAATGGTGTCCTCCCAAAATTCATGTGTTGAAGCCCTGGGCACCAGGCACCTCAGGGGCGACTGCACTTGGAGAATGGGCCTTTAAAAAGTGCTTATGTAAAAGGAGGCTCTCTGGGGTGGACCTTAATTCACCTCTGACTGGTGTCCTTCGAAGAGAAAGGAGGAGTCAGCATGGACGGACACACACGTGAGGACCCGCAGAGAAGACGGCCATGTCTTGGGAGAGAGGCCTCAAAGAAGCCACCCCCGCTGACCCCTCCGTGTGGACCGTCCAGCCTGCCTGGTGGTCATGGTGGCCTGTGCGCACGAACACGCACCCCCTGTAGCATCTGACCTGTGCTTTCTCTCTCCTCTGGAGTCTCCGCCTCACGCCGAACCTTTAACCCCGCAGCCTCCCCACCAGTCCCTCCCGGGACTCAGCCCTTCGGGTCTGCGCAGAAGGCCGGTGCTCTGCGCCTCCGCTGCTCGGCGCCGGCTACACACCCGCTCCTTGCTCACACGCTTTCCCCGCCTCCTCCCCTTCGCTCCCCCAGAGGCTGAATCTTGAGGTCAGAGACTGAATCGTTTCACTCGTGTGTCCCAGTGCCTGCCCCAGACCCACAGTAGTTATTCTGTTAGCTAAATCCACAGGAACAAATGTGTGCAAGACATTCCCTCACAGAACAGTGCCTCACTGTCCGACCTCTCAGACCCCGAGAGCACGGAGACGCCCTTGACCAGACTTTTAGCTGTACTGTTTGCTGGGGCTGCCGTGACGAGGTCGTGCACCGACTGGGTGACTCACAGGGAGACTGGCTGGAAGCTCAACATCAAGGTGTCACCACGGCTGGTCCTTCTGAGGCGTCTCTGCTGGGCTCCAGACGGCCATCTTCTCCCTGCATCTCCCCTCCGCGTGCGTCTGTGTCCTGGTCTCCTCTTCACTCACTGAATCAGCACCTACCCTAAAGACCTCATTGTAACTAAGTGGCTCCTGAAAGACCCCGTCTTGTTGAGAATCAATGTGTAAAGACAACATTAAGGTCACTGACAAAGGCTACCCTTCGCCAGCCATCGTCCCCTCCGTCCCCACTGCTCACCACCAGTGAGTGCCTGAAACGCACACGTTCTCGTGCAGTGTCCTCCAATGAGAAAAAAGTATCGAAAGAAATTACCCAGAATAACAGGTTGATAAGAAGATACTCTGGCTCCAGGTTCAGGTCCCGGAGTCTGGGCTGCCAGGGGGACTTGGGGAGGACACCTGAGTTACCTCGGGTAACTCGGCCTATCACCTGAGTTACCCGCCTGGACACCACAGGTTCTCACCTCCTGGGTGTCCTGAGGGTGGATGTGGCAGCCTAAGCTAGTGACTCTCGCAAGGTCACACACTGTGGAAGCTTGGAGTAAGAGAACATTGTCATCAACATTTTAGTGTTGGTTGATTGTGGTTTGCGGGGTCGGGAATTTCCCCCACCCCCTAAGAATAAAGACCCAGAGGACTGAAGGAAGGCAAGTAGGGTGGTGATAGCCGATGTTACCGTCCTCAAGGGAAACCCCCATTCGGAACTGGCCAGGACATGGGAGACCCCACGCACTAAGTGATCCTAGAGTTTCTACCCAAGAGGTGAAACTATCAGGGGGCCAGAGGTCTTCCTCTGCTCATCCTGCTGGCGCCCTTCAGGATGGGGGGAGCCTAGGGACAAGCAGGTCGGTCTCTCAGCTGAGCTCGGACAGAGAGGACTGAGCCTTGCACCCCGTGAGGAGTCCCCCAGGCTGGGCCCTGGGCACGCCTGTGTGTAACTGAAATGGCTGCCCACAGAAGTCCAGATGAGGGACGGGGAAGGCTGTGCGTGCCCCTGACTGTTGCTGTAACAACAGCTTCTCGGTCTAAATTTCTTTTGAAGAATGAATTTCTGCGGGTGGATGAAGCCGGGCAGCTGCCCTCAGCTAAAAGACCCGCCCTGCCGCCGGAAGCTGTTGCCGTGGGCCTGGGTGTGCGGGCACGGCCAGCCCAGCCGGGGGCTCACACCCGGGTGCTGGAGGGTGAGGACTTGTGGGGAGCCTGGGGACACCGTCTGCCACAGCTGACTCATCCCACAGAGAAAAATCCCCTTGTTCTGCTGCCCCCCTGTTTATAAACAAAGTCACTGTAAAGAGAGGGGCATTAGCCACGCGGGCGAGTGCTGGTCACTGAGCTTTCAGCTGGAGTCAGGCTCCATCTATAAATAAGGCAGCCTGTTTGCTCACTGAAGGGTGTGTGTGTGTGTGTGTGTGTGTGTGTGTGTGTGTGTGTGTGTGTGTTAGAGACAGAGAGATCGACAGAAAGAGAGAAACCGAGAAAGGAGAGAGAGAGAGAAGGAGGGAGAAATTGGAATCCCCTTCCAGGAGTCACTCCTAGCTTTGTTTTATGCAAACTACAACTCACTAGGAAGAGCTCCGTCTGACCTCTTTGAGGGACAGGGAGGCTCTTTATAGACTCTGAGATCTAATTTCAATTCTTGTGTTTCCCGAGCGAGATCTAGCACTCTGGGATTCTGTTTGGAAGCCACAGGTCTGGGTGTGGGTGCTGCTGCCTCCCGAGTGGGCAGGTCTTCGGCGCCTGGGGCAGAGGCGGTCTCCCGCAAGAGGCCACCATCAACACGAAGAGACACTTTGAGTCAACAGTGAAATAAAATTATTCTTGATTCCTCCCCAAGGGAGAGAAAAGTCCTTAGCCTCCCCGAAGCGTTTCTCCTCCCCTCCCGGAAAATAAGCAAGTGGAGACCTCCTGCTTGGTCCCGACATGCCTGTCCTGGTCAGTGCTTGGCGCGGGCCCCCTGCTGTGGGTGATGCAGGTCTGATCTGATCTTTTCATTTGCCCTCTTCCTCCCTGTGGCTTCCCTCCTTCCTCACCAGCCTCCTTCCCAGCATTTCTTTGCAGCTCTAAATAAAATCCCATTAGGAATTTCAGATTGTAGTACAAGGTCATGCACGCAGGCGTGTTTGAATACATAATGTGTGCATGCCTTCTAGTAAGTGATATCAGGAGATATTCCTGAGAAAATTGTTTCTTGTCCTTAAAAATAAATGTAAGGTAATATGTGTGTATGCTCATGTCGATGAAAAGCAGAAGGGTTCAGGGCTCCGGCTGTGGGATTCTCAGGGCACTGACGGAGCCCGGGGGAGCTTTTCCAAAAAAAGCGACCGGGAGGCAGCCGCCGGGAGGATGCTCACACCTGACCCTCCTGGGCCGTGGCAATCATCACTTCTCAGCACATGCTACTGTGCAGAGTACCGTTTCCTGGGAGAGGAGCACAGGGAGACGGAGAGAGACAGAGATGGAGAGAGAGACTTTTCTAAGTGAGTCAGGCGGGGCTGAGTCAAAGGCACCAGCACATGCTCTGCAGAGCATCTGGCAAAGTGGCCCAGAATTTCGAGCGAGGCGGCAGACATAGAGAAGCGAGCGAGCGAGATCGCTGATTGGACAGTCAGGAGGCATGAAGTCGAGCTGTGTGCCGGGAGACAAATTACTTGGCCTCTCCGAGTGCATTCCTCACACATTGGGTGACCATCAGGATGCATCAGGGGAATAAAAAATGTCAGGCATTTAGCTTGATGCCCCATAAATAAGCTAATTAGGATATTCTGTGACACCGAGGGCTTGAAACACTTCACCAGCTGTGAATCAAAGTCCCTGATAAAAACTTAGAAGTTTGGCGCTACTCAAATCTGACTTAGTGCAGAGAGAATAGAGCTCACCTGTCACTTCTGAAAATTGCCTCCAGGCCCCAGGTGTTCCGAATGGCCCTGTTCCCTCGGGCTGGGGCTCAGCAGTGTCTCGTGGTTTCTGCAGAAGTCAAGATCCGTGAGGTTTGAAATATCTCAGTTCCTTTGTCCTGATGATGACTGACCCAGACTTTCGCCAGTTAGCACAGCACCCTTTCTATTGATGTTAGTTTGTGTGTATATGTGTACTTGGAAAAAAATCCAACCAACAACCTCAATATGTCAGAAATTCCACATCATTATTAGTTCTGACCAGAATTGCTAAAAACTGGGGACCCTGGCCCCACCACCTAGGAGGAATCTGCGATTTTTACTCAATTGCTTCGAGTAAGTTTGCCCCCACGTGTCCCGAGCAGGGCCTGGTGTTGGCTGTTCAGTCAGAAAGTGTGGAAATGGGGCCAAGATCGGCATCTTCCCGGCTTCCCAGGGCCCTGGATAGGTGAGTGCTCGCCAGAAGATCGAACCTCTGAATAAACCCCCCAAGATCCTTCCTGAAGGTGCCCAAATCCAGAAGGTCCTTCTGGACGTGCTCTGCACACTCATCATCTAATCAGCATATCTGATTCATGTATTCTGGGTCACCCAGCAAAGACCTCAAATAAGCAAGTGATGGGGACCCATATCCTCAGGTGCTTAGTGCCCACTGGTAGAATGAGACGAGGTCATGTGAAAACTGTAAGGTCAAGCGACAGAAGAGGCAGGGACGCAGAGGGGACTGTAAGAAAAAAAGGCCTTTATTAGCAACTCCCAGGCGAGGTTCACAGATCCCAGGCGGGGGGTTGTGGAGTTGTACCCCATAAATAGGGAGGCGGGTTTTCATGTGAGGTGAAAGAATTTT
>PVIJ01001156.1:195152-217644 GCA_004024925.1 Scalopus aquaticus | reverse complement strand
ATAGAGGAATGAGAGCTTTGCAGGGTAGAGTATTCTTGGTTGACATTTGTTGGCATGTAGTGTGTTATATATGTCCCTCCAATCTCTTCTTGCCTGTAGTGTGTCTTCAGAGAAATCTGATGTCAGCCTGATTGGCTTTCCTTTATAGGTTATTTGTTTCTTTGCCCTCATCATTTTCAATATATTTTCCTTGTCTTGAATTCTCGATAGTTTTACTATCATATGTCTTGAAGTTTTTTTTTTTTTTTCGTTGTAATAATATGGAGATCGTCTGGCTTCCTGTATGTTTATTTTTGTTTCCTTTTTCATGTTTGGGAAGTTCTCTTCATTTATCTCCTTGAGAAGTTTCTCTGTTCCTTTGTCTCTTCTCCTTCTGGGATTCCTATGATTCTGACGTTTCCTTTTTTCATGGTGTCAGATCGTTCTCGAAGCTTTTCCTCATTCTTTTTCCTTTGTTTTTCTCTTTCCTTTTCTGCCTTGATTCTGTTAGTATCATTATCTTCCAGAGTGCTTATTCTTCCCTGCATATCTTTTAATTCACTTTTTTGGCTTTCTCTGGATTTCTTTAGCTCCTTTACTAATGTTTTTAAATCTTCCATTTCCTTCAATTTCTTCTTTATGGATTCGTTCTCGTTCTTCAGTTCTTTTAAATCTTCTAGTTCCTTCAATTTCTTCTTTATGGATTCATTCTCGTTCCTCAGTTCTTTGTTTATATCCCTCAGTTCTTTGTTCTTTTCATTTAATTCTATCAATTTTTTTGTGATGGCTATTTTGAAGTCTTTATCTGTTAGGTGGATGTAATCTTCTATGTCCATATTAATGGGTTCTGGAGAGGGATTTTCTTTTTGTGGTGTATTGTTTTGAGGATCGTTTGTGAGTTTTTTCTTTCCCATTGTTGGTTTTCTGCTTTGCTCTGTTCGTAGTTTTCCACTGGTGCTGGCGGGGATGACTCCTGGTTTTACTTGCTCAGGAGTGTTTGTGGTTCCCTAGTGTCTGAGTTGCCTTGGCTGTGATTACATATCTTCTGGATTTTCTTATTTTTCTTTGTTGAATTTTTGTGTTTCTCGTGGCGTGTCTCCAGTGTGTTTCCGGTTCCGAGTTTAATTAGGGAAGGTGAAGGGGTGGTTTGTAGTAAAAGAGAAAGAAAAGAGAAAAGAGAGGAAGGAGAAAAGAGAAAAAAAAGAAAAAGAAAAAAACAGGGAGAGGAAAGAAAAGGGGAATGGAGATGAAGAAAAGTAGGAATGAAGGACCAAGAGAACAAGGTAAGTTAAAAGTTAAAAAAAAGGGATAATAATAATAAAATAGTAAAAAGTAAAATAAAATAATAAAGGGAATAAAAGGGATAATAATAATAAAGTTATAAAAATAATAAAGAAAATAACATTGGGGAGATGCGAATTTGTAATTCTGTAGTCCTTTTGCTCGTAGGTTCTGGGGTTTCTGGTTGGGTCCCCTGCTGGGGTTCAGCCCCTCCTTTCCAGTGACATATATTGTTGTCTTGTTGCTGCTGCTGTCATTAGTCCTTGCTGGGAGTCTTTCTCTTCTTTCTCCCCTCTCCCCCTCTTTCCTCCAGTGTTTGCCTGGGCCTATTCCTGCCCCTGGGGTTATGTCTGGTGGGGGAGGGTTTTGGGAGCTCCTGGTCTTAGTTTGTTTTCTGCTGCTTGGGGCCTGCTACTCCACAAAGGGATGCAGGGGTGGAGGTTGTGGGTGGCTGTTGATCAGTGTTTCACCTCACCTAGTTTCTAGGGTGCCAGTATGCAGCCGCCTAGAAGTTGGGGGGGGGGTGTCCAGTGCTGGGCCGTGTTCACCACCTGCTGTGGTCTTTTTTTGTTTGTTTGTTTTTTGCTGCCCTCCATGTGCCAAGATGCTGACACTTTGCAGGGGAGGGTGTGGCCAGAGAGTTTTTCAGCAGGAGATTTTTTTTTTAACAGGTATGGGAGGGGTTTTGGGGATTGTCAGTCAATAGTCCTTAAATTCCATCCTGGAGATTTTTTCAGCAACAGGTATGGGAGGGGTTTTGGGGATTGTCAGTCAATAGTCCTTAAATTCTATCCTTCCCTTCCTATTCATTTGCATTCTAAAGTCCAGAAAGAGGTGGTCTCCACAGGAGGTTTTCCAGCCCAACTGGTTTTTCTGGCTAATCTATCACCTAGCAACCAGTGGGGGATATTTCTTGCTTGGACTTTCTCCCCTTTGAGATGTTACCTAGCCCCAGGTGGGGGATGGGACACAGTGACCCTCCCGCTTTCCTGCTCCTCAGGGCTGCCACGCAGGGAAGAGAGGGGGGTCGTGGGGTGGGGGAGTGGGGGTCACGCTCCCAGTCGGCTGGCCAGAGCCCTCCGACCTCACCGCAGTTTCTAACCTTGTATTCAGTGGCTCTCAGGGGAAGCTGGTCCACCCATCTCTCCTCTCTGCTCCTCTTCTGCGTGGAATTAGATGTCCCCTCTCTTCTCTTTACTCTGACTCTTCTGTTTATTTTTAAGTCCAAAGCACCCACGGGGTTGATTGTATTGCATAGGGTATCCAGTTCTCTTTGAGACAGCTCTCAAAGTTAGGGATATTTTTCTCCGTAAATCGATTTTTTGTAGGAGAGCCTGATCCTAGCGTCTGTTCGCCGCCATGTTTTGGGGGTGTGTCACCGACTAATTGTTTTTAACATAAAAATAAACACAAGGAAATGCTGTCAGTAAACATGCAGTACGTTTACTTAATCTTCACATTGCTAATGGAAAAACAAAGGCATACTAAAGAACTTGTTAAAGTACTTCCAAACTAATAGTGTTTTGGCTTTATTTGTGAGTATATTTTATCTTTCAGTGCAAATTAACAAAAATTAAACTATTACTTTTTTGGGTGTGCTACTTCTCAGAAAATAAGGATTAAGCTTTTTATGAGTAGGTGTGAGTACGTGATGTTGGGAGCCACCACAAAGACCTGTCAGGCAATGCGGAATTCTCGATACTATTTCATGACTTAAAGTTGAGATACAGAAGAGGATGTGAAATGTCAGTGCTGTGTACCACCTTCTTAGGAGTTCATATGGACAAGGACTGGATGTGAAGGTTAAAAAGTGAACGAGTTGATGTTTTAGGGAACTATTTATGATTGCATCCATGTAGAGTAGCGTACAGTCAGAAAAAAACCAACCAGGAAATTAAAAAAAATAATAACGTATGTATATGTGGCAACTTCTGTGGTATCCAACTAAACATGAAATGAATGTAACTTCTTTTCCTGGTATGTGGCAAGAGCGAAAACTTAGCATGAGTGTCCTGTGAGAGTTCTTAATAAAATGGATTTAAATACCCTGAAACAGGTGGTGATATTGGTGTTGGCAAACCATATTTAATGCATATTTATGTCCATTTATAGCTTCACATTCTCTGTCACCCCTGATACTTGCGCTCCTTCACACTTGGCTAATATCCATAAAATGCAGAGGCAATTAATGTCTCACCTGCCAAACAGGCACATTGTGGTGGTGTGCACACGCATCATGATGCACTTGTAAGCTGTACAGTTTTGTAGGGAGGTTGTTGTTCTGGGATCTGGTCAGAATCACTAATTCAGTGAGAATTAGTATGCCAGGATCTGCGTGTCACGGTGCACCTGATCCACATGTTTGCACGCTCCGTTTGTTTTGGCCTCTTGTCAGTTAAGAAAATGGCTCTGGTTTCGATTGTGTGCAGTCTATGACCCTCAGCAAATTCAGTTGAGCTCTTTTCTCTTCTGCACCTCTACACACCACTAACTTTGTGACTGAGAACAGCTGCCTCACACCAGGATTCCTGAGCAGATGGGTTCAGACCTGCAGCTGCTGTTTGAACACCTTCACTTCGCCTTTCCTCTCGCAGTCAGCTTGTTTTCCAGTAGTGCCAGCCTCTCCTGTGACATTCGCTCAAATGCTGCCATCAGGAAGCACACATCACTGATGTATTTTCTCTTTTTCACTTCTCTTGAGCTGTAATTCACAACACTGTAAGATATTTGAAATAAACATCATCCTGATTTGATATATGTATGATTGTAAAAGGATTCCACCCTTCTAGTTAATTAACACATCCTTCACTGCATGTCTTTTTTTTTTTTTTTTTGGTGAGACCATTTAAATTATAGTCTCAGCAAATTTCAATTGTACAATTACACTGCTCTCAATTATAAATATTTCCTTTAAACATTTGTTGTGAAGGATCTTTAAAAATATGGTTTTAAAAGACAGTTATGTTCTTATCTTGGTCCCTTTATAGAATATATAATTTTTTCCTATTTGCAATGGCTTTCTATTGTGTTATGTTAACTGGAACTCTGTTCTGTGAACACCCTTCACTATGTATTTCTAGGTTGATGCTGGCCTCAGTGAAAATGTGCATGCTATTTAAAAGGCAGGAGTGAAGGCATAGATGCCGGCATGTTGTCTGTAAGTGATGGTTAGAGACAGGGCCTCTTGCCACTTACAGGTTGGTGTGCTGGCTTACCGACGTGGATTGGCAGCCCGGCATCCAACTCTTTAAACTCCCACATCTTGCTTCTCTGAGTCCGGGGCAAGGATTTGGAACAACTCCACGGAAGAGCCAACTGATGCTGCAGAAACTCAAGTCATTAAGAGACAGACACACATCTAGCTGGTCTTCACTTTTTCCAGTTTGTCCTTACAAGTTCAGTTTGCCCAATTAGTCCTTGTAAATTCCAGTTGTCCTTTGTTCTCTGCAATTTCAAGTCCATCTTTGCTTCTTGACTATTGGCCCTACTAATTACAGACACAACACCAAATGCATAAGCAGCAGACTTACGTAGACTGTTCAGCCAACTTTCATACTTGCATAATATGTAATACCAGAATGGGTCCTGTGTTAAATGTCACTTACAGGGTTTGCATGTCTGAGCAAACCCTGACAAACATACTGTGGTCATGTACTTCTAAGATGGTTCCCAGTGGCTTCCAACCTCCTGTTTTTCACACCTTTGTGTAGTCCCCTTCCACATTGTTTGGAATCAATGTGTGTAGCAAATAGAATAAAGTGGAAGTGATGGTGTGTGCCTTGGGTATCTATCATCATAAAAGGCACTGTGGTTTTCTGCTTGATCTCTCTCATTCTGGCATTACTCTAGGAGGAAGGCAGGTACCATTTCATGAGCAATCTTACAGAGACGCTCCCAATTCCAGAAACTAAGGCCCCCTACCAATAGCTGTGTGAGTGAACTTGGAAGCAGATCCTCCAGCTCTAGTCAAGGCTTAGGTGCCTGCAGCTTCAGCCAACATCTTGAGTACAGCCTCATACTAGACTGCCAGAACCACACAGCTCACTCGCTCAAATTCTTGAATTTTAGAAACTGTGAGTTAATATTCATTGTTTTAAAGCATGAAGCTTAGGAGATGTAAGTCACAATAGATAACAATTAAACTATTTAGACATATTTTTCGAGACCAAAGTGTAAGTGAAAAATCCAAATATTTCTAAAATTATAGAAATGTTGTCATAGTTTTAAAAATTATAACTTGTTTACCAAGAGGTCACAGAATTGCTTTGAGGTGAAGTAAAAGACTCTTGCTCTAGATGAACATGAAGATATTCTTCAGATACTTTAGGCATATATAACTATGAGAGAGCTTTTCTTAATAAATTATATAGTTTTTGAAATGATTACTAAATGTTAGTTTATTAAAAAGCAATCAAGTAAATTGCTTAGTAGTAGGAAAAACAAAAACCAAAAAATATTACGCCAAGAAGACCCCACAACCCCCTAAGATCAAAACCTTATGAATGACATACAAGATTTTACAGCTCTTACTTGGATTTTATTATATTCTATTTTTTTAAAGATTTATTTATGCATGCAAGAAGTGGGGTGTAGACCAGAGGTGTGGGGTGGTGAGAAGATTCACCAGAGACAGAGTGGGGAGCGAAACAGGCAGATCTGCTAAAGAAAGTATACTGCTGAGGGGAGCAGTGGGTGAGTCAGGAGAGGTCTGCTGTGCTATGGGAAGCTCCCTGGTTGGGGATCGAACTCGTGTTGCAGTGGCTGCAGATAGCTTCATAGTGCTGAGACTTAACCCGTTGCGCCACCAGGGAGGCCCCTCATTATACTGCATTGAAGTTACTTGAAATTAGTACTCCAGCATCCATTGCCTGTATTTCCTGTTATATGCTATGTTCGAATTCAGTGTCCAGTGCAATTTCTTCTAATCCTTTAATTGCATGACTTTTTAGTTCAATGTCACATGACACCACCCTAATAAAAACCTTTTAGAAGTGGGGGGAAAGTTGAATTGACTTCTTACATCAGTGAGTGAATTTAAATATGAGAACAATTCTGTTAATTGATTCCCCTGGTAAAATTTTTTTTGGAAGAAATGGTTGTCAGGAAGGTGTCTTTAAATATATCAAATAAATACAAGCCAGTTCAGTATGCTTTAGAAGGGGACTACTTTCCTTGGATAGCTACCTTAAAGGAGCCCTTCCTAAGCCTGCTCTCTCTTTTCTACCACCTGTCAATGTTGAGTGTTCCTAGGGAGTCCGAATATTTACAGCCCATGTCAAAAATAAGCATGAGCAAATACCTCAAAAAGAACGAAGTCACAATAATTTTTATTGAGATTTGAATATATCTACTATTTTGTATTATAAATACATGAGTACTTACTATATGAGGAGATGTAAATGGGAAGATTTTTTTTTTTTAAGATTTTATATTTTCGTGGAAGAACAGGGGTGCAGGCCAGAGGTACAGGGTGTGAGAGGACTCACCAGAGACAGAGTGGGGAGCAGAATAGGTGGATCTACTGAAATACACTGCTGAGGGGAGCAGCGGGCGAGGCAGGAGAGGTTTGTTGTGCCATGTGGGAAGCCCCCTGGCCGGGGATCGAACTCGTGCTGCAGTGGGTGATGATAGCTTCATAGTGCTGAGACTTAACCCCTATGCCGCAAAGTAGGCCCAGGGAAGATTTAATAATCTCACTCTCCCTGTTCCTGAGGAGTAAACTTTTGGGGTCTGGTAAATACCTTTAAATTATTTCTCCATATTTACAAAACAAGTGAACACACACACACACACACACACACAAGTATCAAATATGTATATGTGTGTGTGTGTGCATGTGTTTGATGACTTTATCTGCACAAGTGTAAATTTAGAATTTCTGTCCTTTCAGCTAGAAGAAAAGAATGATTTTGTTTTCATTGACACCCTTAGGCATTTTTTGAAGAATAGGACACTACCTGCTGTCTCTTGTGCTACTTGTGGAATTTGCTAAAAACGAAACAAGCAATTCCTGATTGCTACATGCCATGTTGATATGTCAGCTGCTGCTTCTATTACTGGTTTCCATAGAGTGGTTTTATAGCAAGACTTGAGAAAATTGGTTTTGACATTGACAATGTATAATGTGTAGAAATTTAGTGACAGTAGTTTATGACAGATGCCAACAACCAGTGGAATGGGAACTAGCAGAAATCTCTACAATCTCAATGGGAAGTTCTCCCTATTGCCTCCTCGTTCCACCAGTTTCTTCCCTCTGTGATACGTAGGAGCCTTATTCTGCTCAGATTTCACTTTCAGCAAGTATTGGGTTTCTTTCTAAAGGTGCCATGTGCTACTGCAGAAAAGCATGTAACCCAATACTTAGTGGCTTAAAGCAACATTTTTCCCAGTTTCTGTGGAGCAGGAACCCAAGCACAGAAAGATCACTATACTTTCTTTCCTGATGTCTGGTGTCTTCAAAACCATTGTTTCTCTTGTGTGTTTTTTAAAAATACCTTTGCATTGTTTCTGGTACCGAAGGTACGCCCGAGTACCTAAAATTAACACAGTTTTTCCCTGCCTCAATATTAGAACTAATTCCTTGATTGTTTTATATATAGTGCATTCTCTACCAGTGTGTTACTCAAGTAAAGACAATTGCAATCTCATCAGCAGAGCTAAATCTCTCCCCTCTTAGCATGCAAGGCTAGTTACTACTCTTTTGAAATGATGCTACCTTGTAAGAACTGGTAGATGCTATATAGATCTTCTAGGATTAAAAAAAAGGCTACTAAAATATTTTTTTTGTAAAATACATCCATGAGTTCAAGAATCTCTTGAAATTTAAAACAGATTCTCAGTGGAAACGCTCTTTGTGCCATTTAGCAGTTGTGGACCGGAGCACTATTTCTCTTATCTCTCATCTATCTGATCGCTCTTAGGTGAAACTGTTACTGTTGCTGATGCAATTAAGGTATGCAGTTATTGTCTCATTCTTACTATGAATAGACAAAGACAGCAAATAATAGAGGAAATAATTGTTGGAACGCTTCCAATTTGAAAAAAGAAACTAGAACAAGATGATACAGGAATCAAGATCATGCAGGTGAAAGATAAAAATTGAAATAGGTATAGTTACTATATTCAGAGAAAGTATTGATGAAATAAGTCACTGGAGATACTGTGTACATGGAAATGGAAAACAGTGCATATGTAGAAAAAAGTTGTCTTGGAAATTAATATTAGCACCAAAATAGAAATTCAACAAAACTCAATAAAATTTTCCCAAAGTAGGAAAAAAGTCAAAGAGGTGTAAGAACAGGAGAGAGCAGGTAAGAATAGCAAAGGATCAAACCTGAAAACTGAAAAATTTGTGAAAGTTACAGATGGAGAAGGGAGAGGAGAAAACCACTGGAAGGGCATTCACCCAGCAAACATGAGAACCAAATGACAACATATTTTCCCAAAATTAGAGGCATAAATATCAATATTAATGGGTTCATTGAGTTCAGAAGAAAGAATACTAAATACCACACTGAGTAGCACTGTCACAAAATAGTGAAAAAGAAAAGAAAACCAATGAACACTCTCAGGAAGAAAAATTAAAAACATCAACACATAGAACAAATGACTTACAGAGAGCTGGAGATTATCATGGCCCAGAAATTCCCAATACTAACATCTGAGCTTACCTTTAAGATTTTGAACAATTTGATATTCAAGCTAGAATGTCACAAGGATTTAAAATGACAATCAAATGTGAGGGTAAAATAAACTTTTCTACTTGTTGAAACAATTTACCATCCATAGAAACTCCCAAGAAATTTCTGGGGGATAAAGTCCATTAAAGGAAGGCAGTACACAGAGAGGGTGGAAGACATGTGTTCTAGGAACCAGGAAATAAGCAATTTAACTCAGTTGAAATGCGAAGTTCCAGAACGAAGGCAAAGGGAAATCTTAAAATGTTGTGTGTTATGCTAGTCAGGAATGAAGTGGGTGGGAATCAGATTTTAAAAGAAAAGCTCCTGGAAAGAAAATAGAATTGTTGCATTAAATTTTGTGAACAACATTGCTGAAATACATTTTACAAAGCTTGTAGAATATTTGGGAAGAGGTAATAATATGCACATAAAAAAACAAAGCAAATAAAAAGTGAAAATGCTTATCTTCAGTAAAAACCAAATATTTCATGAGTAAAGATCCATCACTATTATATATCATTTGTTTTGGTAATGGGAAACCTTTGTTACATGAAAATAAAGAGGATATTGAGTGACAATTATAATACCACTATATTGGAAAAATGAAGGAAGGGAAAATTGGAGGGAATTGGGATGGTGTAAAATATTAAATCCTCAATTGTCATAATAGGAAAGCAGTATACAAGCTATAGAATTGATGAATCAAGATAAATCAAAATATATACATTATTTAGAAATACGGGGGTAAATGGATGAGGAGAATGCTAAGAAATGGAAATGCCTGTAAAGGCTTGAGGTTTGAGGTTAGGAAGCAAGCGGGGCAAGCGGATATTCTTGTTTTTGTAAGCCTTTTAAATCAGTTGCTTTTCTTAAACTGTGTGTTTGAAATACATTTATAAAATAATAATCATCAAAGAGAAATAAGATGGAGATGTTACCACCCTCTCCTAGATATCCATGGCCCACGCAAGTCCACAGGCAGCTGTGATAGAGCCCCTTACCCTCTGACAACTCCCTACCTCAAGGGTCTGAGTGTCTCTTCTTTAAGGGTTTTCTTGGCAGTGGATGATGCTTCTCGCAAACAAAAGCAGTGGATATGTGTAGAATCCCGAATACCTCTGGTTCCAGTCCTTAAGCAGTGGGTAAGGTTGTAGGTGGTTGACTGTTCTAGCCTCTTATTCCTCTCGAGTAAGGTGATTCTGAGGCCAGTTTCTGGTGGTTTCTCAGACAGTCATCAGCCCCAGTTTGCCCATAACAATTACCTATTTGTTAACATTCTGTTGCCTTTTCTCACTGTCTTCATTTACTATGTTTTCTTGGCTCTCTTCGCAAATAAACTATATATACCCAACCCCTTTCCTTGATACCTGATTTTTGGGGAAACCAAACTAAGACAGATGGCTAGGAGATGTTTGTCAATAATGCCTATCCCTCCTTTTTATCTTTTTTTATTATTTTACCATTGTTATAGCCTTGTAGCAGATCAAGAACTCTACTTCTGCAAGCGACTATTAAAAGACTAAGGTCAATAAACCCTTACGTATTATAAAGAAGATTTATGACATGTATCCAAGATTCCATAGTATAATTCAAAGTTGAGCTTCAAAATATATGGTAAATATTTGTCATCCACTCTACTTAAACTTCACTGCATCTCCTAAAGCTAAGAGGTGCATAATGGTATATATTGATTAAGACAATCTTGAACATATACACAATAACTAAATATACATATGTGTGTGTGTGTGCACGCGCGCGCGGATCTGTTTGTGGTGGTTTTAAAATATATCCACCAATTTTTTGAACTTATTAAGTGGTAGATTTTGTGTTTTTTTCTCCTTGAAACTACATTGACTTGAGTATTTTGCCTGTAACTATTCAGAAAGAATGATGTCATGTGAATTCAAAGGTTAGGTTAGCTGTCTCTGGTTTCTCTTAAATGGCTTGTTTTCTGTATGCGCTCTTGTGGGAAATTTCACCTTAAATGTAGCTCCATGCTATGAGAAACCAGAACCATTATGAAAGGTTATACGTAGGTGTTTAAATCAACAGTCTCCTCTCAGCCCCCAGCCTTATAGGAAGGTCAGCCTGTGTGCAAGAAACATGTGTGAAGGAATTTATAAGTGATGTATAGCTCTCAAACATTAAGCCATCCCTAGTCTTTGAGTCTTCCAAGCTGAGGGCCCAGGGTAGGCATCATGGGCCAGAATCAGCTGTCCCTGCTAGCCCTATTTAAATATAGAATCCACAGAATGTTTACTGCACTCCAAAAAGTTTTAGCTTGGTTTGTTACACAGCAGTAGTAACTGGGACATATTGACTTGTATCAAATAATTACTGAAAGTGCTTATTATGGCATATGCCATTTAGCTAAGCAAAATTGCAAAGAAAAAGTTCTTTGATCATTCCTACTCCTGAACAGATGGCTAAAGCATTCTGAATCAAGCTACATCCACTGTCCTTTTGGGGGCCAAGAAAAGGACATCTCCTTCAAACTAGGGAGAAGGAAAACCCAGAATTAGAGAGGAGAGGGCATAGCATGCATTGTTATTAAAAATGTCTGAGTTGGGCCTCCCTGGTGGCCTAAGGGTTAAGTCTCAGCACTGTCACTGCCATGGCCTGAGATAGATCCCCGGCCAGGGAGCTGACCCACATCTGGCTCAGCAGACCTTTCCTGTGTTGCCTGCTGCTCCCCTCAGCAGTGTATTTCAGTAAATCTGCCTTTTCTGCTCCCCACTCTGTCTCTGATAAATCTTCTCACACCCCAGCACCTCTGGCCTATACCCCAGTTCTTCTCTGCAAGAATAAATATTTAAAAAATGAGTTAAGAAAGAGCATATGATAAGTAATAAGAAAACCTGCACCATATATAACAGGAAATAAATGCAGATCTTCCATTCGTGCAGAGTATTACATATTTACTGAAGCAACTCGGTGTTATGAAAGAGGTTTTTTTTTTTTTTAAAATCACCATGGCATCCAATATAGTGTTCCAAAGGGATTAATTTGGTAGGAAATTAAATGCTTTGCCTAGATACAAGATCTTTTAAAATTATATATGTGCCAAATTGTGCTAAAATAATTGGGTAGCTGAGGACATCTGCTGCAATAAATTCAAACAGTGAATATTCAATTTAAATTAATACCAGACACCAGATCAGAAAGTCTTTATAGTTCTCCTGATTTGCAGAAGAACCTGAAAATAGTTCATTTTAAGTATTAAAACAACTACTTGAAAAGAAACCTGCAGTAGTCTAATCATGAAGTAAGATCTTGAAATGCTATTTTATGACGTAGGGACACAGTTTATATTAAAGGCACAGCTAAAGGCTTTGTGGTCAATTCCTAGATTCAAAATAGATTAGTATTTTGAACCAGGTGAGGTCTACATTTTAGGATTTGATCTTACTTTACTCACTTAGGTGGGAATAAATTGTTCAAATTGCTTTAGAGTTCAAGAAATACAGCAGATAGATGCTAGTACCTCACCGTCTGTATCAGGTTAAATACGCCTATGCAAGCCAGTCATTAGTGCCTACTACTGCATAAAGGATAGCCTATTTGCTTTGCAGAATTTTCTTGATTAAATTTAATAAGGACATTAGTTGGAGTCACTGGATATCGTGATTTATAGGAAACAGGCTTTTAAGAGCTAGTGTGCAATAAACTGTTTTTAGATAAAGACTAATTTAACTGAAATACGTTTACAATTTCATTATCTAATTCAGCTACATAATCTTTGTGAGATATCATAAAGTTTGTAAGATGTCAATAACTCTGTCCTTTCAGGGCATATTTATAACTTCATTCTTGAGGAATTACTCTCTAGGAGTTTTTCCCTCTTTTCCTTCCTAAGGAGTTTTAATTGCTGGAGTGTTTAAAAGACAAAGTGTATATAACCTGATATTAATGGGAAATTCCAGTTGTGGCACTTGTATGTATTAAATGTGTTCTCTGACTCAAACTGGCTCCTCTGAGCTTTAGATACTTGTATTGAGTGAAAAATAGTACCTACTTCATGTCATTGCTTTGAAAATAAAATGAAATAATTTTAGAACACCTAGTGTTATTTAATACAGTTTCTACCTCCTACCAACATCTAACCCAGTGCTACAAAATTATTACCATATCGCAAAACTCTAGATAAGAACCAATGAGTTCTAGATTTAGAGAACAGCATTTTAAGCACATTCAGGTAGTACTTTGTAACTGAATGAATGAGAAGGTGAAAGAGAACAGAAGTGAACCTGATGAATGGTCCTACTTTGGAATGTGGAAATAAAATGTTTAGGTGCTTTTTTATATCTCATAATTAATACAAATTGAATGCTTATAATGAAGTATATGTTATTATGAGTCCTTGTATGTTCTGTTTTATAAGCATGAAAACCATAGGAAGTAGGTTTTTTGCAGAGGTTGTATTGGACTGGTAATACAGAGACTATTAGGAGCGTGCTGAGAAGATCTTGTAACTATATCTTGTGACTAGGTGAGTCAATTTTTATCAGGCAGTCAGATTCTGGAACCATATAACCACTCCCTATACTGATTATTAAATAGATTTTCACTAATCGATATAGGATTATAAAGAGGGAGCGGGAGGGGAAAAATAGAGAGCCTATCATAAAATTCTGTGAGGACTTTCAAGAATGAAAGAAACTTCAAAGAGTCAGCTCCCATGAAGAGGTAAATTTGGAAGATGAGAGAAAAGGCAGCTCTGAAATTGGCTGTTAAACAGTGACATCTAGAGAAGTTTTATTTTAATAGTACGCATAGACAATTGATTTTGGTGGGTTTACAAGTGATTTGAGGTGAGGAAGAAGGGGTAGTAAATGTCGAGTACTTTTTTACATTCAATTCAGTTTTGAAAAATAAAATTAATCAGATGCCATTTAGACAGGTAGATTCAGATTTTCTTTTAATTACTTAATTCAAAACTATTTATTGAGCACTTACTATTTCCCTAGCACTATTTTGGGCACTAGGGATCTATCAGTGAACAGAAGAGGAGGGTAGGAGATACACTGAGGTTATTTGTAGACAAAGAGAAGAGGAGGTCGATGGAAGAAAAGTATTTTCTTTTAGTAAAAGTGACTTGTGTTTGGGGGTGTCATTTGCTCTGTCACTGAACACAAACGCAGTTATAAAACTACTTCCATTTTTCAAAGACAAAATACCATGTTATGAGTTGCTACTTCCTGTATCAGAGATAATGGCCTATGATATGAGAATAGGTAGGTAATAACTCTGGTACTGCGAAATCCATGGTGATTTCCATGGTCTACAGCTACATTCAGTGTATCTGTTAACATGTGTGTTAAATGTATGGTTTTTGCTTTGTAATGTTCAGCTTAGTCTTCCACATAATGGCCTTTGTGTCTTTTCAAAATTTCAAATATTTCTCAAATAGTTCACTTTGTAAATACAGTACTACCAGAAAAAAAAAAATCCAAAAGCACACACACAGTAAATTAGTGAATAAACAAATGAAAACACTGAAACAAAATCTGACACCATCTATACAGTCAGGCATGGGCAGAATCTATGAAATCTCCAACATTGGCCATAATGGGGATACAAGATGTAATTTACAAAGCTTTGAATGAGACAGCTGTATCCTATCTTCAAAGTGGTGTGGTCATGGTGAAAATATTGAATAGCTGTTTTAGAGGCAACATTTTAAGATGTGGGCTTGGAAACTTAGGCTGAGGGAGTGTGATGAGGAGGAACAGTAAAGAAAAGTTTGCAGATCATGTGGGACTTCTCATTATTTAGAACTAAACTCTTAAAAGGAAACGAGTCTAGGGGTGTAAGAAGCCCTTGTGTTTAAGTGATTAAACTCAAGAGTCTAATCTGTAAGAACACCACTAAGAAGAATACGATTTCATTTTTATTAATATTCAGAAGTACATAACTTCATTATGAGACCAATGGCTCAAAGACATATACTTCTTTATATTTTTTAAACCATTAGTTTTTGGACAGTGTTTGATTTCTCCCCTCAGGTGTAGCCCCCCCCCCCTTAGTTCCCCCACCAACACAGCACCCGGGAGCCCTCACCACAGTCCCTCGTGCTCTTCCCTCCCCTGTTTTGCCCATTCTCCCCCCTCCTCCCCCATATGCCTCAGATTTATGGTCAGCATTCAAGTTTTGTCTTTTTCCTGATCCTTTGTTTGGTTTCTCTATATTGTGCATATAAGTGAAACCATTTGACATTTAACTTTTTCCTTCTGATTTATTTTGTGTAGTATAATCCTTTCAAGTTCAATCTATGTTGCCGCAAATGGCATGAGTTTATCTTCTTTTGTTTGCTGAGTAGTATTCCATTATGAATATGTACCACATCTTCTTGATCCTTTCATATGTTTTTGGGCATTTAGGTTATTTCCATATCTTGGCTATTGTAAATGGTGCTGCAGTAAACATAGGAGTGCACATTTACTTTCAGATTAATGTTTTTGTGTCCTTTGAGTAGAGTACTAGGTGTGCAAGCACTGGGTCATATGGTAGATCCATTTTCATTGTTCTGAGAAACCTCTACACATCTTTCCATAGTGGCTGGACCAGTTTGAATTCCCACCACCAGAAGTGTAAGAGGGTTCCTTTTTCTCTACATCATCGCCAGCATTTCTTTCTTTCTTTTTTTTAACGTGGGCCATTCTCACAGGTGTGAGGTGGTATCTCCTTGTGGTTTTGATTTGTATTTTCCTGATAATAAGTGATGGTAAACATTTTTTCATATGCCTGTTGCCATTTGCATTTCTCCTTTGGAGACCTGTCTTTTTAGCTCTTCTGCCTATTTTTTGATTGGATTGTTTGCTTTGTTTTTGTTAAATTGTGTAAGCTCTTTGTAGATCTTTGATATCAATTTCTTATCAGATGTATGGTGTGCAAATATTTCTCCCATTCAGTAGGATGTCTTTTCATTTTGTTGCTGTCTCTTGCTGTACAGAGCTTTTTAGTTTAGTGTAGTCCCAACTGTTTATCATCTCCTTTGTTTTCCTCGTTCCTGGAGATGAGTCCTCAGAGATGTTCCTGAAGTTTATGTCCTGTAGTGTTTTGCCTATGTTTTCTTCTATATATTTTATGGTTTCTGTTCTTATATCCAAGTCTTTTATCAATTTTGAGTTGACTTTTGTGTATGGTGTGAGATAGTAGGCTAGTTTCATTGTTGACATGTGGTCGTCCAGTTTTCCCAGCACCACAAAAAATATACATAGTAAATTGACTCACTCTGATTTCTGTGTTGCTCTAACAACCCACAGTCACTTGTTACACTGCATAGTAGGCCACTCATTTTTTTCTACACACCCATTTAATTCTACTTGATTTTTATTCTGTCTGTGCAAAGGGAAGCTGATAATCTACCAGAGGAGAAATGATCAGGAGTGCTAATTCAAAGGGTGTGTTAGAAAGTAAAATCTGAAATGTTGTGAAGAATAGCTTGTAGTGCCACTTGATTATAAAGGGTCTCAGGACACTAAATTAAAAAAACAAAGGTCAAGTTAGTATTCTGTTAATTGCTTTCTAGTCTCCCCTTTAACTTTTCCACATTCTCTTCCTTGTACTCCTAATTCTCCTTCTGTATGCTCTTTTTAGGAAAGCAATTAACTTGACTACGAAAGACCTTGATCATACGTTTGTTAAACCATGTAAATAAGTGAAACTACACCAAAACAAACCAACAAAATTTTAGTGGGGCAGGGGAAGTAGGTAAAGCAGACAACAAAAATAGATTCTAATATTTACCAACCGAAAGTAATTTGGGATCATTGGCCATTTACAACCTGACAGCAATCATATTTCGAATCTTGATCAACTGTTATAGAACTCTTTGGCATAGTTAGGT
Source organism: Scalopus aquaticus (assembly GCA_004024925.1). Taxonomy (NCBI): domain Eukaryota; kingdom Metazoa; phylum Chordata; class Mammalia; order Eulipotyphla; family Talpidae; genus Scalopus; species Scalopus aquaticus. The sequence continues at coordinate 200,856 of PVIJ01001156.1, read as the reverse complement.
GCTAAGAATCATGTGTGGCTATCACACATACAAATAATTTTCAATCATTAATCCTGTTCATATTTAAGTGTGTTATTATTGGTCACTTTTCCTAACAAGAATTTTGTGTAGTTTGACATAACTATGGCAAACGTGGTAATGTATTTACCTATCAAATTAGGATTTATAAACAGGTATGAATATATCCATTTAAAATTTGGTCATCAGGATTTCAAAACCCATTGTTCAAACCTTCAAAATTGTCCGTAAAATCTCCAGGGCTCATATTGACAATTGATTACTGAAAGTGAGACTAAAATTTTTATACGTTCTTATGTTTCAAGATACCATATATGGAAATATGCATGTGTTTTGTATATGCTTTATATCATGTCTGTGAAAGCATTAAGAAATAAGGAAAGTATGTTTTCAGTTTGTTAGTCTTTCATGTGTTGGTCCTATGCAAATAACACCCGTCTCAAATGGGTAGAAAGAGTACTACTGAACATATATTATGGTGTCATGTGACCAGCAGCTGACAACTTGTCTTATTACTGGGATAAACGATGTGTTAGACACCATTTCTTTACCTTCATAAGACCCAACTGTCCTTTCTCCTAGTTGAGTAGCTAGTTTCTTGTCAGGTCAAACAGAAAAATGCACAGCCTTTATGTTGCAGCAATCCTGTTATTTGATATTTTCCTGGTACTGTGAATTATAACATTGTATGGAGTGAAATCCTCAAGTCTTATTACTCTGAATACAAGGACCAATTGTGTATGGTTTCTCAGAGGTAAATGCTAGGGAAAGAGAGGAAACCTATTTATAACCCTTTTTTTCTTGGAGACGGGAATTGAGTATTTGGAAAGCTTAGTAGTTATGATCAGAGGGTCTCACCCCAGTTAGGCTAGTTTCTGAGGCAGAAATCTACATAGGGAAGTGATAAATTCTCCACTAATTTCCAGCCCTTTCTCACTTTGCCTTCTTATAACTGAAGGGAATTTAGAGGATTCCCTAGTTATAGGGAATTACAATGGCAAAGGCAGTCCCACTGAGAATGCATACTTCAGCCAGTGTGACACACCCTCCCCCTTCTTGTGCTTCTGCTGCACAGGTTTGGGATTACTGTTTTCTTTACCCTAACCAGGACAATACAGACTTGTACTGAATAAGTGAAAGATAATTGGCTTAATTTTCTTTAAGTTCCCTTAGAGGAAATTCAGACTGAATAGATGAAAGTTTCTCTAATCATTTTTAAGGCTGTTCTATATGATCTTTCCAAGATAATGAAAAAAATGGGTTGGCCCTTATTTTACTTAATCTGAAACGTTCAGTGAAAAGCAGTAGATAGAAAAAGAGATGTACATTAGTATAATGGGCACATTGATATGATATTGTAGATAGTAAATTTAAAAAGTGAGTTTTCCTAGATTGTGCTGTTATCTTTTTTATGTTTTCTTTATATTTTAAGTTTTCTAACAATGAACTATTCTTTATACATTTAGAAAAATGTATACACTTTAAAAAGTATACAGAGGATTCTTGACCTCAAAGAAGAATCATTTTAAGTTCTCTATATGTATTTCCATTATAGGATGCTCTGTAATTTCATGCTTTCAATGTGTAGAAAAAATACATTTTAGTATTATTTACTGATAGACAGTATTCACGTTTATGCAGAAGTAAAGAGGTCATTTCTGCTGTTTTAATTCCCATCTTCATTTTCATATTAGAAACATGCTTAGGCACCTCCGACAGTCAGTGGGTCCCTTATCAGCAATGATTACTTTAACAGTATCCCCCAAGGCTCATCATGCCATTTTGTTTGACCTTCAGTTAACTAACTCCTGCGATTTCTTTAGTGGTCTCCTAAGACAGGTTTCCCTTACTTATATGGAGTCTAATGGAGACACTCTTGTAGGTTTTCTTTTTTACTATATCTCAAAAATCCTATTAACAGAGTCTCTATTGTAATACTCATCTAATTATAACATGCTCCTTGCTGAGCTCAGAGGGCAAGCATTCTAATAAAACTGTGGTCCCATACTGAGAAGTGGAAAGAAATAACTGTCATTCTCACTTCAGCAGTAAATTCTAATAAATTAGAGTCTGCAGAATTTTAAATCCACTTGGCAGAGGTAAAGTGAAAGGGTGAATCTGCTACTGATTTGGGCATGAACTAAAGATATGTAAATACACTGCTTTGATTTTAAGTACATTTTGATTTACGAGCCTTAACCAATACTGGCTAAAAGCTATTTCCAGCAGAAATCCTGGGATCCTTTGCTCATCCACTTCTTTTTCCTGAAGTCATTTCCTTTCTATCACTGTTTCTTGGGATTGTCCTGCTTCTTCAAAGTTCTACACAAATATTTCTGTACTTCATGACTTCACATAGCTGAAAACAGTCTCTCCTCTAAGTAAAATAAAATCTTGCTTGCACATGTATGATGGTCATTTTCCATCTTGCATACATCGTCTCTCTGCCCATCTGTGATAGCATCTAGAGAGATGTTCATCTGGTCAAACAGGAAATGCCACTTCTCAGCCTCCTTTGCAGTTGAGTTTTGGGGCAGGTGACTGGACTCTAGCTAGTGGGATGTGAACAAGCCTGGTTCATAAAGTATCTCACATGAGTCTTTCTCTCTCTCCTCCTCCCCCTCAAACCCCTACCTTCTCCTCTGTCCCCTCCCCACCTCCTCTCTCCCTTCTCTCCCTTCCTCTCCCCCCTCCCTTCTCCCTCCTCACTAGACTACTGAATACAGAGAATCCAGTGATGAATCTGAGGATTCCCTCAAGGTAGTGCTGCTATAAGATGCAAAGACAGGGATCAGTGGGTCACCATGTGGAAATCTTGTTGAAAATATTTCAATGGCAAAATGAATGGGAAAACTTGATTATATTGTGACAGATTTTTAGCTCATTATTGACCTTGATTAATTCAGTATGTTAAGGTTCCCCTTATAGGATGACTTCAGTTGTGGTTGCTATATTGAAGCTTCTCAGAGCCACATTTCTATCTTTGACCTTTCCCCTGAGCATGAGATTTGGATTTCTTGCTGTCTGCTGTACATCTATCTCCCCATAGGCCTTCCAAAAGCCTCTAAACCAGCATTTACCAAGTAGAAACTGAAGTTATCAACTGTATTAGTTTCCTGAGGCTGCTGTAACAAAGTAGCACAGATTGGGTGTCTTAAAACTACAGAAATTTATCGTCTTACGGTTTGGGAGGCTAGAGGTCTAAGTGAAATAAAGGTGTCAGCAAGGTTATGCCCCCTCTGAAACCTGGAAAGCAAAATCCTTCATTGTCTCTTACTAGTTTCTGGCAGTGGCTATTAATCCTTGGTGTTTCCTGATTTACAACAACATCATTCCAATCTCTGCCTCTGTCATTATGTGGCATTCTCCTTGTTTGTCTCACATTTTACATGGGGTTTTCCTCTTTTTATAAGGACACTTGTCATACTGCTCACCCTGTTGACCTCATCTTAATTTGATTACATCTGCAAAGATTCAGTTTCCCAAAAAGGTCATTGTTGCAGGTACTAAGAGTTAGGATTTCAGTATATCTATTTTGTGATCACGATTCAACTAATAACATCACTTCACAATCCAGCTTAACTGAATCACTAGCACTTTGTTGGTTTTTTTTTTTAAGGTTTATTTATGAATACAAGAACTGGGATGTAGGTCAAAGGTGTGGTGGGGGGGTGGTTGAGAGGGTTCACCAGAGTCAGAGTGGGGAGCAGAACAGGCAGATCCACTGAAACACACTCCTGAGGGGAGCAGGGGGCAAGACAGGAGAGGTCTGCTGCGCCATGTGGGAAGCTCCCTGGCTGGGGATCAAACTCCTCGTGCTGCAGTGGCTGCGGATAGCTTCATAGTGCTGTGACTTAACCCCTTGCACCACCAGGAAGGCCTCTCATTGTGGTTTTGACGTGCATTTTCCTGTTAATAAGTGATGATGAGCATTTCTTCAGGTGTCTGTGTCTTTGGAGAAATGTCTACTTAGTAGTTCTTCTGACTGTTTTTGATTGGGTTCTCCTGTGATGTGTTGTTGGAGGGGTCCAGATGTGGGTGTGGATGAGTTGGGATGAGGCTGGCTCATATTTGTGGCACCGCTGATAGCCCTCCTCTCTGGTGTTTGGGATGAGAAACTTGGCAGTCTGCATGTTTTCAGTGTGCCTCACAAGAGACACACCGGTTCCATGGCGTAAGAATGGGGAGTAGGTCAGAATGCCCACTCCGCTATTATCTTTGTTGAGGATCCAGCCTAAGTGGAGCATTGCACTCTGCCCCAAGATTTTCCCCTTCCCAAGGGTATGTGCCTCTACACAACCTGTGCTCTGCCTCCCCAGGGCCCCTGGCTGAGCTGACAGCCCTGCCACCACTGCACCCTGCCCAAGGTTGCAACCCCCAGGTTTCTCTTTCTACTACTTCTTCGGTAAAGTGGTATCTCCTCACTGTCAACCCTGTTTAAGTCTCCACTGTTCAAGGAATAATCACACCCCTCTGTGCCCACGGGACTGTCTGTCCAGCCAGCACTTTGGTTCACTGCTCTACCAGCCGCAGGCAGTAGTGACCAGACCCTGCTGTTGCCTCTGCGGGGGCTGTCAGAGCTGCTCCGTTGGCGGGACCTGCGCCACTGCTTGCCTGGGGCTGCCAAGTCATGGCTGCTCATTGGTTCACGTCTGCTGCCGGGGCCTACCGTGTCTGGGCTACTTGCCTGGGGTGCGCTCTGCCTTGCTGGGGCCCGCTCACTATCAGCCCTTCACGGCTGCTGTCGGGGCCCTCTGCTGCGTGCGGGATCTGCCACACGCAGGATCTGCCAGGGTCCCCCTCCACGGGCTGCCTGCTCGCCTGCTCGCTGAGCCACGCCTCGTCCTTTGCTCCTACAGTGTTGTGTGCTATTCTCATCCGTTTTTCCTTCAGTAGTTGCTGGCTTTGCTCTCCTGCAGTCTAGCTGTGAGTATCGGAGGAGGTTAGTCCAGTATCTTCACTCGGCCGCCATTTTGCTGCTTCAGTGCAAATGCACTTTCACGGAGAGATTCATAGGAAAGGGAACCATCGTGGACAATTTGTAAACAATCTAACCCAGTCATTTTTTTCTAGTACTCTGGGAAAATTAACTCAAGTTGTTTAAATTTACCTTAATACTGGACCCAGACGGTTTCTTAATGGCTTGTCAGTGGAAATGAAACGGCTAATAGCTTGCTTTCTTTTAATGATTACTTCTCCTTGAGAAATGTGGGAAAGGGAAAGTTTCTTAAGTAAAATAATTAAAAGAAATATAAGCACACATACGGAAAAATACACAGAGGGAAAAACAGGAAGAGACATAAAACAAAATACACAAAGCCAGTTGTTTTTCTTCTTCCCTGAGTACTTTTGTGGTTCATTGTCCTTCAAGCTTTTTTTAATTATTTCCAGGTGTTACTCTAAATATAAAGAGGTGTTTAATATCTGCTCAACATGGAGCTTCCATACGACCCAAAAACCCCACTTCTGGGAATCTACCCAAAGGACACAAAAACACTAATCCGAAAGGATACATGCACCCGTATGTTCACTGCGGCACTGTTCACAATAGCAAAGGTATGGAAGCAACCCAGATGTCCAAAAATAGATGATTGGATCAAGAAGATGTGGTACATATACACAATGGAATACTATTCAGCATGGAAAGAAGATAAACACATGCAATTTGCAGCGACATGGATGGAAT
>PVIJ01001156.1:0-195052 GCA_004024925.1 Scalopus aquaticus | reverse complement strand
GTACTCAGCGAAATAAGCCAGAAAGAAAGAGAAAAATATCAAATGGTTTCACTTATAACAGGACTATAAGGAAACCAAATAGGAGAGAGACACTCGGGTGGGGGGGGAGGAAAAGGGCACAAAATGGAATAGAAAAGAACACAAGGGACCATGGAGATGGATCACGGGGGAATTGGTGGTGGGCTACCCAAGGGGAATTCAAAATGCAAAAGACATAAAAAAAACAATAAAAATACGTTAAAAAATAAATAAATATAATATAGGTGTTTAATATAAACATCTCAATTCTTTCAGGGACAAAACCTCATGAAGGACCAAAGTTCTCTAAACTCTTCTTCTGTTTACGCTAGAAGGTAAACATGTGGCTACCTTCTACTGCTATGCCATTTCCAACAATTTGTCAGTTTCTTTCAATGTGTGGACTAGCATCAATAGCACCTGGGAAATTTCCAAGATCTAGTCACGTAGATCTGCTGCCTCAGAAACTGTGAGGGAAGAGCCCAGCAATCTGATTTAACAGGCTCTCCACTTTTAAGTTTGAGAACCAGTGCTTTAAAGGAACATTATTGTTTTAGTATGAAAGCCTAATAGTGCATATAGACAGAAACATGCAGTCACCTGTATTGAGGAATGATGTACATATAGTCACAGGTTCCCCGCCTCTCTATTGGTATAGGAAACCACTTTCCAGTTTTATGTTTGGTCCAGAAGAAAAGTTTGATGATTGTAATGAAGGACTGTGTGAGAGCTATAGAACAAATAATAAACAAATAATACTTATAGATTTTTTAAAAAGGAAAGAGATTAAAGTGTATTTCTGAGAGCATAAATAAGCAGTATTTCAGCATTATTTTTATAGACTCAAACTAAAATGGAGTCACTTAGTCAACGACACAATGAAGATAGTCAATGCAGGCACACAACAGAAACCTAACCTTACATGGATTTTTAGCTCTTGTCACAAATCAGCAGAGGACACCTGCCAATCCTCACCCACCATCTTACCATCTCTGGACTTTCTTGTTCAACTGAATCAGCTAACCTCATCCAGTGTAAAAAAGACCACTGTGAAACCAAGCAGCTAAAAATGACTTCTGTAATTTATCCCATTAAAAACTCCTTAGTCTTGGGCCTCCCTGGTGGCGCAGCGGTTAAGCGCTGCGCTGTGGAGCTGTCGGCAGCAGCGACGCAAGTTCTACGCCCCGGCCGGGGAGAATCCCACATGGTGCGGCAGACCTCTCCTGCCTCATCCGCTGCTCCCCTCAGCAGTGTGTTTCTGATCTGCCTGTTCTGCTCCCCACTCTGTCCCTGGTGAACCCTCTCGCCGCCCCACACCTCTGGCCTGTACCCCAGCTTGTATGTATAAATAAATAAATCTTAAAAAAAAAAAAAACTCCTTAGTCTATGAGCAAGTGGAAACTCGTTGCTATAGCTTTGGGATTCCTAGTGTGCAAGTCCAAATCCTTGCAGTAAACTCCTTTTTCTACTTTGTTTTATTCAATATGCAAAGTTTCATTTTTTTACATACTCATCAAAAGCAGTCATCCCCAAATAGAAAATTCCGTCTGTCAGTGACTTGCACTATATAGCTACTAACATGATCATACTTAGCATGAAGTTATATTTTAAGTAACCATGAAAAGTGTATCTTGATACTATGTTCAGAAATATAACAATGGACAACAGAAAAAATGTTTATATTGACTATTGCATTATTATATGTTCTAGGTGTGTATCATTATAAATCAACATCTGTATATACTACATTAGGTTTACCACTAAAAGGCCAATTCTGTCCTTCACTATACAGTTGATCCCTTTTGCCTTTTGCCCTGGGTGCCCCTATTTCCTTCTCTTCTGGTACCCACTAATTGGTGTTATAGTCTAACCATTTATTTTTGTTTTTTCTTTTCTCTAGATTACATATGAGTGAAGTTATTCAGTCTGTTTTCATCTGACTTATTTCACTAAGCATAATACACTCTGTGTTCACCTATGTTGTTACAAATGGCAGGATTTAATCTTTTATATCTCTAGGTAGTAGTGCATTATGTTTATATATCACATCTCTTTTCTGTATTCCTCTGTCAGTGGGCTCTTAGGTTGTTGCCAACTCTTGGCTACTGTAAATAATATCATCGTAATCGTGTGTGTGTGTGTGTGTGTGTGTATGTTTTCATTCCTTGGATTAGTGGTTTTCTGTTTTTCAGGTAGATACCCAGAGGTGTGACAGCTAGATTGTATGATTTCTGTTTGTAATTTTGGAAGACTCTGTATTGTTTTCCATAATGGCTATATTAACTTACATTCCCAAGAGCAGTGTAGACGGACTCCTTTCTCTCCATATGCTCTCCAACACTTGTATCTTTCCTTCTGGATATTTGCCATTCTCACAGGTATGAGGTGATATCTCATTGTTGTTTTTATTTGCATTCCCTAATAAAAAGAGATGCATTCCATGTGCCTGTTGACGATCTGTATGTGTTCCTTGGAGAAATGTCTTTTCAGATCCTCTGCCCATTTTTAACCGAGTTATTTTTTTCAGTTTTATGAACTATGTATTTTGAATAGTAACCCTTTGTCAGACATGTGATGTGCACATACCTCCTCCCATTCAGTAGGGTGTTTTCTAAATTAGATGCAAAGTTCTTTTGCTCTGTAGAAGCTTTCTAGTATGATATAGTCCCATTTGTTCATTTTTGCTTTTGTTTTCCTTGTTTTGTTTTTCTTCCCCAAACACATCTCTGAGGCCAGTGACAAGGAATGTTTTGCCCATGTTTTCCTCTATGTATTCTGTGGGTTTAGGTCTTACATCCATGTCTTTAATCCACGTTGAACTAATTTTTGTGTATTGTGTTAGTGGTCTAGTTTCATTATTTTGCATGTGGCTGTCCGGAAACAATAATATATATTCATGTACTACATGTTTTAGAGCTTTAGAAAAAGCACCTGTAAGTGATATGAGTCTCTTCACTTTTTAATTACTTAGTCTCAGGGTATATAATTTGTGGCACCATTATTATTCCAGATAAAAGTAAAATAAAATGCTTATATCTATCAGCCAAAGAGACAACAAGAGATAATCTATTCCAAATGGTTTTGACTTCCTATTTACATGCAGAAAGGAGTAGTGCATTAACACCTGGAAAACTTTAAAAGTGAGTCAGAAATAAGGGTTGTAAAAATCTCAGAAGATCCATGTGCTAGCTCTGAGCTGCTGATTAAATCTGAATAAAGCATTTTCCTAGGAATTAATGTTCTAATATAGGAAGCACTAAAACCTTTGGTGATTCCCAAACCTTTTATACATTAGTCTTTAAGCCTGTCATTTTTCACTTTTTTCCCCTTTCTCTAGGCAATAAAAAGTCTGAAATTGGAGTCTTTAAAACCAAGAGCAGGTATTTAAGTAAAAGTAGAATTTGAAGAATAGAGCGCTTGCTGAGCAAGAGCCTATGAGTAGTGTTATGGAGACAAGTCTTGATGAAGGCAAAATTATTTTCCAAGTCATGATTCTCAGAAACTATCACATAAATAAATTAACTGAATTTTAAAAATTAATCACAAGTAAAAGAAACAGCCAAAAGAAGCATGATGGAAGATATATGCTAATTTATACACCATGGTTTTTTCCTATAAATGAAAATTGAAATAAATCGTAAAAGTCAATGAAGCAGCAAAAAGATGGCTGACTGTAAACCCCAGTCAGCATCCTAGATCTGCCATTCTCCAGGAAAGGTGTGCTTTCTGGATGTTGGTTTCCATTAGGAGATGGGGCAGCAGGACCACCGAGTGTATGTGCTTTCCTGCCTCGTTTGCATGTCACCATTTATAACTTCCCACTGCCCTGTGGCTTTGTAGCACCCACCTCGCAAGTGAGGAATATGCAGCAGTAATAATTTTTTGATAACACCGCAGTAATTACATGACCCTTGAAGGGCTTCTTTTCAATATTCAAAACTCACCTTCCCTCTCTTGAGTGTGAATCTAATCTCATTCTTGGCTTGGAACCTGGTTATTAACTTTCCTTTTCTTTTTTTAATCATTTTTTAATTTTTATTCATATCTTTTAAATTATTGTGTATTCCCCAGAGATTACCCACCACCGATTCACCCATGAACCATCAACATAGTTCCTTGTGCTCTTTTCTCCCCCATTTTGAGCCCTTCCTCCCCCTTGCTGAATGTCTCTCTCTTATTTGATTCTCCTGTTATAAGTGAAACCATTTGATATTTTTCTCTTTCTTTCTGACTTATTTCGCTGAGCATGATCCCTTCTAGCTCCATTCATGTTGCTGCAAATTGCATGTGTTTATCTTTTTTGAATGCTGAGTAGTATTCCATTATGTATATGTACTACATCTTCTTAATCCAGTCATCTATTTTTGGGCATCTGGGTTGTTTCCATATCTTAGCTATTGTGAATAATGCTGCAGTAAACATACGGGTGCGTGAATCTTTTTGGATTAAAGTTTTTGTATCCTTTGGGTAGATTCCCAGAAGTGGTATTACTGGGTAATATGGAAGCTCCATTTTTAGCAATTTGAGGAACCATCATACAGCTTTCTATAGTGGTTGGACCAGTTTGCATTCCAACCAGCAGTGTAGGAGGGTTCCTTTTTCTCCACACCCTCGCCAACATTTGTTGCTCCCTGTTTTTTTAATACGTGCCATTCTTGCTGGTGTAAGGTGGTATCTCATTGTGGTTTTTATTTGCATTTCCCTGATTATGAGGGATGTTGAACATTTTTTCATGTGCCTATTGGTCATTTGCTCTTCTTCTTTGCGGAAGTGTCTTTTAAGTTCTTCTGCCCATTTTTTGACTGGATTTTTTGCTTTGTTTTTGTTGAGTCGTGTGAGTTCCTTGTAGATTTTTGTGATCAGTCCCTTGTCTGTTGTATAGAGCACCCAGAAATCAACCCACGTATATATGGACAGTTGATCTTTGATAAAAGTGCAAAGAATATGCAATGGAACAAGGACAGTTTGTTCAACAAATGGTGCTGGGAAAACTGGACGGCTGCATGCAGAAAAATGAAGCTAGACTACTCCCTCACACCATTCATGAAAAACAATTCAAAAGGGATTAGAGACTTGGACATAAGACCCATAAGACCTGAAACCATAAAATATATAGAAGAAAACGTAGGCAAAACAATATATGACATACATCTTAGTAACATTTTTAAGGACACATCCCCCAAAGCAAAGATAGTGAAGGAAAAGATAAACAGCTGGGATTATATCAAACTGAAAAGCGTACAGCAAAAGAGACATTAACCAAAACAAAGAAACAGCCTACTGACTGGGAAAAAAATTTTGCACTCCATACAGCAGACAAGGGACTAACTTTCCTTTTCTTGACAGATCTGGTGGGTGATGGTAGAATGAGTCGGACAGAAAGGTCAAAAAGAAGGAAGTTGGAACCAATAGATTTGCTACAAGTACCCCAGAGAAAAAAATTGAAAATGTGCTTACCTCTTGGAAAATTACCAGTCACCATAGAGGGCCTCTACTTAGAGACTTAACTTTTATTTTAAATGAAAAACTGTTGAATTAAAGGGAGTATATCAAAAAACAGCAAAAAAAAAAAAAATCTGGTGCTGGATTACCCATGGGTAACATCTATGAGTTTAAGGCACAAGTAATATAGCTTGATTTTTTTAGTAACATTTATTTACCTATATAGATTCTATTGGATTTTCTATTGTAGAAATTTAGAATTTTCTCTAAAGGAAACTATACAAATACAAAGAAAACAAGCCGTATATAGTTCATGATTGGCTTTTTACACTTAAGGAGAGTATCTTAAAAGCCCTGATTTTTTCAGCTTTGTTATTTTTCAGCTTTCATGTAAAAATGAAAATCCTTAGACCTAATAAGCATGTTTTGATATTATTGATTATTAATATATAGATTAGACTATATAATGAATTGATGATTCTCAAACTCCAAATGATCTTGATGCTTGTTTTTTTTTTGCATTTAAATCCAATAAAAGTATCTAAAATATTTTTTAAAGATTTATTTGTGCATACAAGAGATGTGGTGTAGGCCAGAGGTGTGGGGGGTGAGAGGATTTACCAGAGACAGTGTGGGGAGCAGAACAGGTGATTTGACTGAAAAACACTGCTGAGGGGAGCAGCGGGCAAGGCAGGAGAGGTCTGCTGTGCCATGTGGGAATCTCCCTGGTGGGGATCAAACTCGTGCTGCAGTGGCTGTGGATAGCTTCATAGTGCTGAGACTTAAACCCCTTGCACCACCAGGGAGGCCCTATTTTAAGTTTTTTTATTGACGATAAATAAATTGAAAATAAATAAATTTTATTAATTGCATTATAACAGCAACATCATAGAAGTTTCAGGTGTAAATCTTTATAAATCAACATGTGTATCTACTACATTAAGTTCACTACCAGAAGTCCAGTTTAATTCCTCACTATATGATTGATCCCTTTTACCTGCCACTCTCCCCCTTTCCCTTATGGTAACTACTAATTGGTATTATAGTCTAAATTTTTTTGTGTTGTATAGTATATTCAACTGTTTCTTTAAGTACCACACGAGTGAAATTCATGTGTTGTTTGTCCTCCATCTGATTTATATCACTAAGTATAATAGCTTCTGTGTCCATCCATGTTGTTGAAAATGGCAGGATTTCATTTTATATATATGTATGAGTCGTATTTCTTTGTGCATATATACCACATCTGCCTTATCTAGTCATCTGTTGATGGGCACTTAGGTTGTTTCCTATTCATGGTTGTTGAGGTAGTGCTGCAGTTAATCTGGAGGTACATGTGTTTCTTCAAATCAGTATTTTTGTATTTTCCAGGTAAATATCCATGTGTGTATGAATATCCATGGATCATACGGAATTTCTAGTTTTAATTCTTTGAGGAATCTATATTGCCCTCCATAATGGGTATAACAATTTACATTCCCAGCAGCAGTGTACAAGGATTCCCTTGTCTCCACATACTCTCCAACACTTGTTTCTTTTCTCTTGGTTATTTCTTATTCTCACAGGTGTGAGGTGATATCTCATTGTTTTTATTTGCATCTTCCTAATAGAAAGGCACAATGAGCATATTTTCATGCACCTATTGGCCATCTGTATGTGTTGTTTGGAGATTTCCGGGTCCTCTGCTCAGTTTTTAGTTGGGTTTTTTTATTTTTGTTGAGTTTCATGAGTTCTTTGTATATTTTGGATGTTAACCCCTTGTTGGATGTATGATGAGCAAATACTGTCTCCCATTCAGGAGGAAGTATTTCCATTTTGATCATCATTTCTTTTGCTATGCGGAAACCTTTTATTTTGATGTAGTCCCATTTGTTTGCTTTTTCTTTTGTTTTCCTGGCTGTTAGAGTTGAGTTCCCAAACATATGTCCAAAGGCCATTGTCATGGAGTGTATCACCATGTTATCGTCTATGTATTGATATTTTACGATTTCATGTCTTAAATTCAAGTCTTTAATCCCCTTTACTTAATTTATTAGTGGTCTGGTTTCTTTCTTTTAAACGTGGCTGTTCAATTTTCCCAGCACTTTCTTTGAAGAGAAGTTTCTAGCTCCATTTGTGTGCTCTTGTTTCTTTGTCTTAAATTAGTTGTCAGTAGATGTTTGGGTTTATTTCTGGGTGCTCAATTCTGTTCCATTGGTCTGTGGTTTGTTTTTATCACAATACCATGCTCTTTGATAATTATTAACTTTGTAGTATAGCTTGAAGTATAGCTTGAAGAAGATACCTACATTTTCCCCCCCTCAAGATTCTGAGGGCTATTGTAGTTCCAGACAAATTACATTATTTTTTGGTTAATTTCTGTGAAGAGTGAAATTCTACTTTTGATGGGGATTGCATTGAATCTATAAATTGCTTTAAGTAATATAACCATTTTAATAATGTTAATTCTTTCAATCCATGAGCATAAAATATCTTCCATCACGATGTGTCTTCTATTTCTTTTCAAGATGCCTTACAGGTCTCAGTGTACCTATCTTTAATTTATTTGGCTAAATTTATTACAAGACATTTAATTTTTTTGGATGTGATTATAATGGGATTGTTTCTTGATTTTTTTTTCTGCTAATGCATTATTTGTGCATTGTATATAGCAACACAACAGATTGTTGTGTGTTATTTGAGAAGTCTGTCTTTGTCTGACTAAGGTTTGTTTATTTTATCTGTTATGTGAACCAGCTCTTGGTTTCATTGATTTTGAATTCTTTTTTATGTATATATAACATTTTTTAATTATTATTCATATCTTTTACGTTATTGTGTATTCTCTGTGGGTTTCCCATCACCGATTCACCTGTGAACCGTCACCATAGTCCCTTATGCTCTTTTCTCCCCCGTTTTGAGCCCTTCCCCTTCCCCTCTCTCACTGGGTTCTCTCTCTTGTTTGGTTCCCCTATATTCCTGTTATAAGTGAAACCACTTGATATTTTTCTTTCATTCAAAAAAGATGAATTATCTTTTTGATCACTATTTCATTTATTTCTGCTTTAGTTTTTGTTTAATCCTTCCCTCTTTTGAATATTGAATTTTCCCTGTTTTTCTAGTTACCTTAGGTTTGATCTCAGATTTTTTTGTGATTTTTCTTACTCCCTAAGGTAGGCTGGTATTGTTACATACTTCTGTCTTAGTACTAGTTTGTTGGATAGCATAGATTCTGATAAATCATGATTTAACCATTTGTCCCCAGGTGTGTTTTGATTTCTTTGTTGATCCAGTGATTATTCAGTAGTATGTTGTTTATTCTCCACAATTTGTAGCTTTCCCCACTTCTTTATTTATACACACACAGACACACACACACACACACACACAGAGACACACACACATATTTTTTGCATCATTGTTCATTTTGTACAATGTATGCTTGTATGCTTTCTCCTCTCGGGTGTAGTCCCCATAAAGCTCCCACCACCAGCTCACCTGGGCACCATCGCCACAGTCCCTGTGCTTTTCCCTCCTGTTTTGATCCCTGTACCTCCCCGTCCCCTGCAGAGTGTCTATGATTTATAGTTGCCTGCTGGGTCAGCAACGTGCCAAAACTTCCCCGGGGACAGGCTGAGGGACAAGTCTGGAGCAGGTTTGCAAGGCCAGACTCTGCTGCCCAGTGAGCAGCCCTCTTGCTGTTTATTAGCAGTAACATGCAAGCATGATTGATTGTGTGACAGTGGCAGGAGGAGCAGGGTCCAGGGAGACAAAGGGTAATCACCTTTATGGGGAACAGGAGGGGACACGTCAGCCGTGTGTGCAGGAGGACTTCCCGTGCAAGTGCTGGTGTCATTTCTGAGCTACGCCCAGACCCCTCAGACCACGACCACACAGTCAGTCAGCGGCAACCCAGGCATCCCCGGCTGCCTCATGATGTGGGCCCTTGTCTCGAAGCCATTGTGAGGAGTGCCTGATCCCATTCTTACACACACACACACACACACACACACACACACACACACACACACACACACACACGGTGCAAGTGGTAGAGAGGCCACATTTGCCTGTTATTTTTTTTATTTATTGTTATCGTTTTTCCTGATCCCTATTCAGTTCTCCTATATTCCTCCTATAAGCGAAACCATCCAATATTTTTCTTTTCCCTTCTGGCTTATTTCACTAGCATCTCCCCTCTTTCTTCTTTAGGTTGATTTCTACTTTCATATTACTGAGAGCTGTAAAGAAGTTTGATAGGATTTCAATCTTCATGAATTTTTGGAGAAAACTTTTCTATTCCGACATATGGTCTATTCTTTAGAATGTTCCAAGAGCACTTAATAAGAGTGCGTAGGTTTTTTTTTGGGGGGGGGGTTGGAATGTTCCATAAACATTAAGTTCATTTCATATAATTTTTTATTTAAGGCCATTGTTTTCTTGTTGATTTTCGGTCTGGATGATCTGGCATTGCTATATATGAAGTATTAAGGTCCCCTGCTCTTACTGAGTTGCTTTTATGAGCTTTCTTGTGTCTACTTGACTTTGCTTTTGTGACTTCTCTTTGCTAGTCTTCATGATAGCAATTTTAAATTCACTATCCAGCAGGGAGATAGACTCTTCCATGTTTTTGAGTTTGGTTTCTGAAGAGTTATTGTCTTCTTGCGATATCATGTTACTATTACCTTGATGTCTCAAGTTGCCAGGTATTAAAATTTCTGTCTGTCCATTTTACTATTTTAAGTCATCCCTGGCTTAAAAAAAAAAAATCCAGATCAGCCATTTAGAATTAGTTGTTTTCACTTTTCCAGCAGGTGGTGCTAGAACTTGATTGATTGATTGATTGATTGTTACTACTGGATGCTTTAGGTCCCTCTGGCAAGTGGTGAGCAGCTGCTGCTTAATGGCAGCAGGATCATGTAAGCAGGGACTCGAAACGGGCAAGCTGGTGTTGTGTGCTCGGTTGGGGAGGCCTGGCGGCCTCCTCACCACTCTTCTTTGTGGTCTCACATCAGACTCAGCAGTCTTTGCACTGTCAGTGCCTTTGACAGAGCCAGTACAGATTCCTGGGGCATGGGAGATGTAATTATAGGGTGCTTTCTGCGTTCTTGCTATGGGCTAAGCATGCATGGAGCATCTCAGCACCTCTGCTTTGGACTTTACCAGGGTCAAGGGCATGTGCTGCTGCCACACTCTCTGCTCTCCCTTCTGCAGCCCATTTGGTTGGGCTGACACCCGTGCCATCTCTCACCCGCCTTGGCCACTGCCTCTGTGCATCACGCTCCACCCACCTTTAATCACTTCAACGCATAGATCTCCTCAACATCCCATCTGATCCAGCTACCGTAGTCTGTGTTGGTCTCGGGATGCCAGATCTGCTTCACTCACACTGGTGTCCCATTCCTGGCTAATTGTTGGTTGTTCTTCCCGGTAGGGAAGCAAGAAATGTCTGTTACCATCCTGGTGACAAACCTGCCCAGTGTTCATTAGTAAATGTTAATGAGTCATTGTTAATTACTGAGCTCTTTTAGAAAGGAGTGCATGGACAGTGCCCTTTCTCAGTAAACTCAGTACTTCCTCTGTCCTGGGCAAAGTTGCTCTATTGTGCTATTCTGTTGGCTGCAGTGCACTGAACAATTCCACATAGTTGCCATTTACAGACTAAAACATGGAATAAGTCCTCTGAGTTGCACAGTGCAGCAGCCCTAGTGTGATAATTTATTGAGCACTTAAATTTGGCCACACATTTGCCTTGGTTCTGAAGATTCAAAGATGAGTAAAAATACACATGGAATTGTCTAACTGTAATAATTGAATGCTAATGAGACTAATCTCACAAAAAATGCAGTCATAATGTTGACAAATGATGACATAGAGTGTCATGTTCTAGAACTGTGCTGTCCAATATGGTAGCCACCAGCTATAGATGATTTTTTAAATTTAAATTTGAACTCTGTAAAAATGAATAAAATTAAAAAGTAAGTTCCTCATTCGCACTAGCCTATTTCAAATCCTTCACTGCATGTGGCTATTGACTACCATATTGGAGAGCAAAATATAGAACCTTTCCATCACTGTAGAAAGTTTTATTAGATAGTACTGATATAGAATAATATTTAAAATGGAATCACAGAACGCTTCATTTCTGAGAGATGAGCAAGAGCTAAATTGGTGAAGAGGGACTTTGGAGCAAAATAGATTTTTTTCTTACAAAACATTAGGTACTTCTAGTTTCTTAGATTTGTCATTAAAATTACATAAAGATAAAATGATTATCTGAAAAGTGAGCAATTACGGAGATTAAAATTTTGAGATTTAAACGTGGTAAAATGAGCTGTGCGAGAGCAGCTTGATTTAACACTTTGTGTGCCGGTGCCCTTTAAATTTACCAGTCCTTGGGCCGGCCGTTTTCTGTGCCACCGCATGAATGGTATAAGCATTCAATAACACACACACAACTCCTGAACTACTGGATATTAAAAAAACTGTAATATCTCTCATAAAACACCTTACACTTTCACCAAAACAATGTTTAAAGCTTCTAGACTGAGTACGATCAAAGAAATAGCTCCTAATAGTTCCAAATAAATCCACCGTGGCATGAAAAACCGGGAACTAGATTAACACGTATTAATACGTGAGTGGCCACCTGATACTGGTGACAAAAACACGTACTAATACGTGAGCGGACCACAAAGTGTTAATATTTACAGATAAAAAACGATGAACCTAAGATATATCACCATGTGTTCTGTTGGTAACAGGTTAACTTTAAACAGTAGCAGGGTTTAAAAAATATAATCAAGGTATTGTGATTCTTAACCCAATATTGATTATACTTCTTGGTATAGTGTTAAATTATTAGGCAAACCCTAAGCAACATTTTAAAAAGTATAAATTTTACCTTTATTTATGGAAAATATATATAACCACCTTTTCAAATAAATTCAAACAAAACATTCGTTACTGACTTAAAAAGACCTTAATCTGTAGTATCTTGGTGGGCTGAACATGAATATAACCCTGAAAATTTTTTATTAGCTCTCATTTTGAAGATATTTCATATAATTCATTTTCTATGTCTCACCGTTTAAATTTATCCAGTAGGACTGCAACAACATCCTAAGTCAGCCTAGAATGATGGAATATCGCATTGCATTGCATAATACCATCATGCACACATCATCCAGAGTTGATTGCATCATTTTCTGATGCAGTGCAATACTACTGCCAGGCAGCTGCTGAAGTAAACTGACATTAGCAGTGCACTATAGAAAGCCCTGTGGGAAAGGTTGATCATAGAAAATACTTCAGACTTTGTGCGAGACAGTTTAAGCTACTGTTCTATAGAACTGTTATTATTTTATCCATTTAGGCACAATACAGAACAGTCATGCCTTGAAAGTGTGTTAATAGCGTGAACAATTTCTGCTCTATTTGTGGGGAAGTGACATTTGCCAACCAGAAGAAAAGTATCACTTCTCTAGTGAAGGCGGCTTATCATGTTTACTTCAGATGCAAGGTTGGTGACCAAGACAAGCCTTGGGCCCCGTATCTATGCTGTGCTCCATGTACAACACAGCTTTCACAGTGGTTAAATGGCAAAAGACCATCCATGCCATTTGCAGTCCCCATGGTGTGGAGAGAGCCAAGCAACCCCATCAAAGACTGTTCCTTCAGCTTGGTTCCTCCTCTTTCCGGCGGAATAATGAAGCAAAATAAGTCGAGAATAGTCTACCCAAACATTCTGTCTGCGTTGAGACCAGTTCCACATGGTGAGGGACTTCCTATTCCAGAACCTCCAGCAAAATATTCTCTTGATTCATCTGATGAGGACAAGGGTGAGCCGACCTGTTCTTCTGCTCCATCAGCATGCAGTGATCCAGATTTTCACTGTGGTACATCACCAACCCCACACAGACTAACACAGGAAGAACTAAATGACCTGGTTTGTGATTTGGACTTATCCAAGAACAAGGTAGAATTGCTAGGATCAAGACTCCAACAATGGAATCTTGTAGAAGAAGATGTCACAATTACTTTAAATCCAAAGCACCAGCAGCAGCTGGAGCCTTTCTTCAGAAAGGAAAGTACTCTGGTATTCTGTTCCAATATTGAGGGCCTCATGAATGCCTTAGAAATCACTCAAGACCCACAAGAATGGAGACTATTTCTAGACTCTTCAAAACTGAGTCTTAAGGTTGTGCTTTTGCACAATGGAAAACATCTTCCATCTGTTCTATTCCTGAACAGCTGTACAAGAGACAAGCAAAGAAATCTAAGAAGTAGTCTATGATTTGATTTTTTACAGGTACTAACCATAGGCCTATTACTTTTGGCATGCATTTCATGATGTAAATATCAATTTATTGCAGATTACAAAAAAAACTAGAGCCAAAATTAGAATTTGACTGTCACATTCGTGTTGAGCACATACAAATTGATGGGAAATGACTAATTTTATTTCAGTAACATGACTTTTGTAAAAATTTGTTGACCAGTCAGTTGTACTTTTATGTGAGTTAATCAAATATCTGAATGTTAATGGTTGTGAAAGCAAACAGAATATTTTACATGTTTACAGTTGAGGCATGATTTAATTTTCTTGTTGAAAGGTCATGAATAATATGCTCCATTATTATTTTTGCTCCATCTCTTTGCTGAATTAAGTGTGAATGTGATTACTACAGTGGTTCAATCTGTATTGCTTAAGGTAATATACAAAGGATTGCTTTCAGTATTTATAGTGTGAATTTTGTTTGTTAGAGGCTTATAAATTAAGATACAATGATTTGCCCTATGATGAATCACACTGTCAGTATACAAAAATTTTAAAATTAATTTGGTTAAATAAAAGGTATATAAAATAGCTATTAATGTGTATAGTGCAATGGAGAAAGTTATTGCTTTTCCCCTGCAAATTGGTGACTCCTAATTTTAATTACACTACAGAACAAAATATACCTGATTATGTTACTGTATAAAAATAACACAATAAATTCTCTTTATTGTCCTTCCATATAGAGGTTTGATGTGTGTCAAATCCCTCTCTAAAGTGATTGTTACAGAAGAAAAAACCTAAACAAATTACTTCTTAAAATTGGAGGGTTGTACCTCATTCACTCAAAGAATATTTATTGAAGACTTAGACTGTTCTGGATGCTACAATAAAATTAATAATCAAAAGAAACAAAGAGACTAGTTTATATTAATTTCCTACTTTAATGGTGCTTCAGTTGTACCTTGAGAAAAGAGACAAATAAGTAAAACGTCTGTTACTTGATGGTGGTGTTAGAGTGGAACATAAAACCAAGAAAGAGCCACAAGGAGTATTAAGGATGGTTTGATGTTTTAAAAGTATTGCCAGCAGAGGCCTCACTTAGCAGATATATTTGAATAAAGATGAAAATAGGTGAAAAAATAAGCTGAAAAAAGAATACAGGCAGAGGCAACCACAAATGCTAAGGTAATGAGGTGAACTAGTGTTTAGAGAACTTACGGAATCACAAACAAGCACAGGTGTCTGGAGAAGAGTGGTGAAGGTGAACATAGTGGAAGAGGTCAAAGACTTGACAAGGAAAAATTTCATGACACCCGTTGGCTATTATAATGAATTTAGCTTTTACTCCCATAGAAGGTGCTGGTGAGATCTGACTAGAGAAATCACAAGATCTGATCTTTTTTTCAGGGTCACTTAGGATGCTGTGTTGAGAATAGACTAGAGTAAGGTGGCGATAGAAATAGGATAGTTAGGAGACTGTTGAAGTCAGGTGAGAAATGCTGATGCTTCAGACTTAGCTATGAATGTGAATGGAATTGATGAGCTTTTGTATGTATTTTGCACTTATACCTGATAAAGTTGGTTAACTGATTGCATGAAAAACATGGGGAAAAGAGAAGGGTCAGAATTGACTACAAGGTTTTTAGCCTAAAGTGCTAGGATGGAATGACCTCATTGGTATGAGGAATGCTGAGGCTCAGGTTTGTAAGGCAAGATGAATAGGTGAGTTTTATTCATGTTAAGTACAAAAGGTCTCTTAACCACCCAAGTGGAGATGCTGAGTAATCAATTGGATATAACAGAGTAGTTCAGAGAAGAGGACCAGCCTGGGGTTATAAATCGTGAAACTGTTGACTAAGAGATTGCTTTACTGCTTTCTGACACCAGAGTTGCAGTTAGAAAGGGAAGAGGTTTAATGACTTTTTTTTCTTTTTTTAGGATTGCCCTACTGTAGAAGTTAAGGACATGAGAAGGAACTTCCAAAAGCCACTACAGCTAGTGACTGTAAGTTTTTTTTTTTAAGATTTATTTATTTATACATACAAGCTGTGGTATAGGCCAGAGGTTTGGGGTGGTGAGAGGATTCACCACAGACAGAATGGGGAGCAGAACAGGCAGATCGACTGAAATTCACTGCCGAGAGGAGCAGCAGGCGAGGCAGGAGAGGTCTGCTGCACCATGTGGGAAGCTCCTTGGCCAGGTATCGAACTCGTGCTGCAGTGGCTCTGGATAGCTTCATAGTGCTGCAATTTAACCTGTTGCACCAGGGAGGCCCCGTGACTATAAGTGTTGTTCCCTTCAGTAAAGGCTTTAAAAAAAAAAAAAAAGTCAGTGAATCACAATAGAATAGTGATTGGCATAAGTGTTGTTCCCTGTAGTAAAGGCTTTTTAAAAAAAAAAAAAAGTCATTGAATCACAGTAGAATAGTGATTGGTATTGTTTGGGGATTTGGGAAATGGGGGAAGTTGGTCAAAAAGTATAAACTTCCAGTTATAAGAGGAGTATCTTCTGGGGATCTCAAGTACAGCATGATAACTGTAGTTGACAGTATTATATTTATTACAGACTTGTAAAGTGCTGAGACTGTATCTTAAATTATCTTAACTGTTCTGACCAGACATGTGCGCACATGCGCACGTGCACACACAATAAGTATGTGAAGTGATGTGTGTTTTAAAAATCTTGCTGTGGTAATCTCTTTGCAGTACATACATGTAATACCTTAAACTTATACAATGTTACATATCAATTTTTTCTCAGTAAATTGGAAAAAAAGTGTTTCAATGAGGAAAGCATGAATAATTTTTAAACATTGCTGATAGGTTATGAAGATCAGTGTGGCAGCCTGAGCAATATGACCTTATGAAAGTAGTTCTGGAAACATGGTTGCCAAAATGCCTGACTGGAATAAGTCTAAGAGCCATTAGGAGGAAAAACACTGGAGATAATCAATACATGTATGGTGCTTTCAAGAACTACCATGCGTAACAGGAAGGAGAAAAATGGAAGGGTAACTAGAGAGATGGACTGAGAACAATTTAAGCTGGAATAAATATCAGTATAAATGTGGGTTCAATAGGACAAAGCAGTTGAAAAGTGAAAATCATGATGCAGGGGACAGTGACAAGAATTGCTGGGATAATGGCTTAAGTAATCTATGAAAAATCTTGCACTGGGCATATAGTTTGTCCTTTATCAGGAACGTGGAAATCTCATCCATAATAACTGAAGGAAGATTGAAGGTAGATGCAAAGTTGTAGGTAGGTGAGTGGATGTTATGGAGTGAGCTTGTGAGCAGTCTTTACGGTTTGTTTTTTCCTTAAGTGAACTAAAAGACCATAAACCTAGAGGGAATTGAAGAGAGAGGGATTAGTATTGAATACAGGGCAGGTATGGATTAGTCATGAGAGATAATGGACTAGGGGAAATGGTATGATGGCTGGGAAGTACTAAGGGCCCATTTGACTAGTCACTGTGGTGATATAATTTTCCTAAGTTATGTTAAGCTACTCAGAAATAAAGCAGGATTTTTGTTTTGCTAAAGACATACAGTAGATGAGTGTAAGGACAAGCGAGTTGGGGTGGTTAAACAGAGGAGGCCATTACAAAGAGGTGGCTCTGATGGTAGCCTTCCTAAGCAAACCAGAACCGAAGCCAGAGTCCATGCACTCACACAGGATCAGGTGAAACTTGTGACCAACCAGGCAGACAATAGGCTTTCCCAACTACGGCAACCATTAAGCTATAATCAATCAGATAGCTTATTTACCTTGTTTCCTTGTCTTCTCTATAAAATTATTCCCTTGAACTTTTGGTTGAGCCCTCCTAACCACTTGTGGTTTGGCACTGTCCAGTTCCAATCGGTGGATAATAAACTTGACAGTTTTAATGTGCTTTAACGTACCTTTTAACAATGTAAAACAGCCAAGAAATTTTACTGGCTGGGCATGAGTTTTTAAGTTGGGAAGAGAGAAATTAAGATCAGAGAAAAGGTAGTAGGATTTATAGATCATAGAAATGGGTAGAAAGTGAGTTTTATTGGAATCAGAATTCTAGAAGGAGTGGGAAAGATAGGGAGTGATGGTCAGAGGTAGAATGCTATAACAAATTTCAGTGCATAACCTTGGGGGAGGGAATGGCTGAGACAGTGGAAATTTCTGTAGGAGTGGTTAGGGAACTGAGAAGCTAGAAATTTGGTGAGGATTCAATCTATGTGGATATTGAGACTGAGAATTATGACAGGAGTAAAGAGGTAGTATCTTCAAATAATGAGTGACTTTGGGCCAATGGATGATCATCTCAGAGAGAGAGAGTGGTGATATGATTGTCTGATAGTATAATATTCAAAGGTGGGCATTAGGGAGGAAGGTTAGAGACTGGTCTGAAAGATGTAGTGAAGTTCAGGAAGGGCATTTTATTTCCTCAAGGGTCAACAGATGTGAGGTATGAGAATTAAGTTTATTTTCTTTTTTATGATATGCTGATAAAGTGATACATTGCAGTTTGTTTCAGATTAGCATTTTAGATTATAGACACTTTACAAATTAGAATGCTAGATTTTCTTTAATTGGCCCCTAGTATTAAATAGTTAATTTCTACATTTTTTGGCTGATTTAGTATTCCCAAAGCAAGAGTAATATGTACAAAATTCATGACTAAGAATTACATGAAATTAATATATCTCTATGTAATAAAGAAAACAGAAAGTTAAGAAACCTATGTTGGAATAGATTTTTCTGAATTTTGTGAAGTTGTGAGGCCTGAAGGATTTGTAACATTCTGTGATTAACTGCCTTTAGGTGTAGATTTCCCTGCTAAGCACAAAAACACACATTTGTGTGCATTCCACACACATACACACAAAGACCCACAGGTTAAAATCACCCTTGACTATGAAACCTGGGTAGAACTTTGATGTGTCTAGTCAATAATCTGAAAGATATGAGTATCTTAAGTGATATATGAAACACACAAGTCATTAAGTTCAAATAATGTGTAAATATTTTTTTCACAAAGTATCAGTTTTGTTCTTTAGGCGTTTCTGCTATTATAGATAATGGTTCAATTTCAATTTTCAGTCAACCTACATGGCAATACAAGTTATTGGAAGAAATTTTTGACTACTTCAAGTTATGAATATATTCGTTTTCTTTTAGAAATATTACATATTAAAATATATGTAGACTTATCTATACTGAAATAATAATTTACATGGTTTCTGGCAGATGTTTAGGTTCACTTTAATCATTACTTTTATATAGTTGCTCCAGCATCATTTATTGAAAAAAGTTTTATTTTTCTATTACCTTGCTTTGGTGCCTTTGTCAAAAATCAATTTACTGTGTAAGTGTGGCTTTATTTCCACAGTCTCTATTGCACTTTATTGATCTGTTTATCGTTTTGCCAATACCATACCATCTTGATTATTATAGCTTTATGGTAAGTTTTACAGTTTTCCTATTCAAGTATATTTTTACAAATATAAATCCTTTGAATTTCCATATAATTTTAGAAACAACTTGTCAATTCCTACTTTAAATAGTCTTCTAGGGTTTTCATTGGGATTTAATTAAAATTATAGGGAAGTTTGGAAATAGTCCACATCCTAATTTTTAATCTTGCATGAATATTTTAATTATTTTTATTCTATGATTCCATTTATTAGAAATATCCAGGAGAGACAAATCCGTGGAGACAGAAGATAGATTGGTGGGAGCCAGAACAGAGGAGAGGAGAATGGGTAGCGCCTGCTAATAGGTAAGGGTCTCTTTTGAGTATTAAAATGTTCTAAAACTAGATAGTGGTAAAGGTTACACAGCTTTGAATGTAAGAGAAGCCATTTAGTTATATGCATAAAACAAATACATTGTGATGTGAGTGATATAGTTCAGTACATTTGTTAAAAATTAGAGTGAATGGAAGTAAAAATATTTGAAATGTAAGGGGGGAAAGTCTGGCAGAATGAGAGATTATTTCTGAAAGTGAAGTTTCTTGTCTTAGTGATTTTGTTTAAATGACTCCTTTTATCTCCTTCCCTTGAAACATTTTATTATTCTTTTTCATTTTTATTGAGGTACTGTTGTTTTCCATGCTTGCTAGTGTCTTGAAATTATAGGATCTCCCCCCTCAGGCATGGCTACCATAGCCCTCTCACCACAGTCGGCTGTGCTAGCCCCCAACCCCCTGTCTCGTTACCTTTTTAGCTGCATATAATTGTCCCTGCTGCTTTGGTTCTCATCTGCTTGTAGAGAATATTTTTGACACAATTGTCCATGGTAAAATTTAACTTGCGCTTCTTTGTGTACCTTTTTGTATATTGATCTGGTATTCTGTGGCATGGCTGAATTAACTTATTCTGATAAAGATGGCTAGATGTAAATTCCTTTGGATTTTGTCTATATGCAACCATATTGACTGTGAACAAAGACATACATTTTCCCTTCCAATCTTCATGCCTTTTTAAAATTTACCTTAACTTATTGAGCTACGACCTGTATTACAATCATGAAGAGAAGTGTGATATCTTGTTTTCAGTCCCAATCTTAGAATCAATAGCTTTCTTTTAGCAATGGGTATGTTAGCTGTCAGTTTTTCACAGATGCCCTTTATCGGGTTGAGGATGTTCAATTTCTCCATACTGAGAATTTTATAAGTGATTTTATATTTTCTCTTACTACTGAAACATTGAAATGATACCATAATAGCTCAATTATCTCTAATGTTAATGGGGAAAATTATGCTAGAATTTTGCTTCATGGGACTGCTACATAAAGACTTTTTCAATTGATATTAAACTATATAAGAATGATTTTTGCACACGCGCATCTATATATCTATGGCTGTTCATGAGGTATACTTTGCTCACATAATTTTCTTATCTGATTTTGGTGGTTTTATAAAACAAGTTGGGGAGTGTTGTGTTTTCTGGAAGAATCTGTTCAGAATTGGTATTTCTTACTGGTATATGCTTTGCAAATTTGTTCTAATGGAGGCATTTAAAGCTATAAATTTCATTTTTACCACTGCCTTATTGGTATTGTACAAAATATTGCGAATTTTGGTATGTTCAGTTTAATTTACTTAAAATGTCTAATTCCTCTTTCATCCAGGGATTACACAAAAGTGTGTAGTTCCTAAATGCTTCTAAATATTTGATGATTTTCCTGATATCCTTTGTTGTTGACTTCTAATTTGGTTCCGTTTGGTCAGAGAACATACCTTGTATTTTTTCAGTCCTTTAAAAAATTTACTGAGGCTTCTTTTATCACTCTCAAATGTCATGGGTACTTGAAAGAATATGTAGCCTGTAGATGGTTTTTTTTGTGTACTGTTATAAAAAATGTTAATTTGGTAAACTGGATGTTCGTATAATTCAAATATTTCACACTTGTATAGTTTTTCTGTCTTCTTGTTCTATAAATTATTGAGAGCAATGTTTAAAACTATGACTGTCTGACTTACCTGTCCTTTTAGTTCTGCTAGTACTTAACATATTGCCTAACTATTATTAAGCCATAAACATTTAGGATTGTTAAGTATTCTTGATAAAGTCACACTTGTAATTAAAAGATAACTCTGGCAATATTCTTTATCCCGAAGTCCCAAAGTAATATGAAATTTCCAGTGTATGATTTGCATGTCTTGTCTTGGTCATACTAATATCTATATCTTAATATTTAATGTGTATTAAATATTTTATATATAATCTTTTTACATGTATCAACATTTAAGGTAAATGTTTTATAAACAGCAAATAGTTGAGTCTTAAATTTTGATATAGTTTTAAAATTTCTGCCTTTTAATTGGACTTTTCAGCCTGTGTACATTTAAGTTAATAATTGGTAAGCTTGGAGTTCTCATCTCGTTATTTTCTTTTTTTTACTCATGTTCTTTTGAATTTTGTTCTTTTCCTAAATACTTTAGTATTGTGTATTTTTTCATTTTATTTCTCATACCACTTATGAAATAACTTTTCCCTTTAAAATTTTTGTTTGAGTTTATAATATACATCCTTAAATTATACTACACAAAAAAATCTCTATTTTAAGTTTATATGCTATTTTTATTAACCACTTCATACACATACACTTTCTATCCATTTATCTGTATTTTGGTAAATTCTGGCTTGGAAAGTTTCTGTTGCTGTTTTCATACAGACTTCTATATGGATCTATTCTAATCTTTTATTGAGTTTATATCATTCATTTTTCATTTTAGATACTATGTCTTTCAGTTAAGAATTTCTAGAAATTTCTCATTGTCCTTGTTTTTCTTTAAATTAGGTATTCATATTTTAAATGTCTTTTTCTGCTAATTTAATTTCTGCAACTGTTTCTATTGATCAAATGTGGCCTAGTTCCAGGTCACAAATTTCTACATTTTCTTTCTAAGCTATACAGGTACCAGCATATTATTCAGCCAATGATTCAAGCAGATTCCTATACAGATTTTAGACTTCATTCTTTTTGTAGTCTTTTTTAATATCCTGCCCCATAAATTCCAGCTACTTCAGTAGCCTTGCACTACAATCTCAGGCTCCCCAACTCAGCAAGAGATCTTTATGTTCTCTTTGGGTTTCAGCCCTGTGCCATGATCTGGAAAATGTTTTCATACATGAGCACATCACTTTGCTTTCTCTCAGATGTATCAGTCCTTCTCTGCTTGTTACCCAGTGTCTGTAAAGATGTTTTACATAGTTTTGTCCAGTTTATAGTTTTTATTGTGGAACAGCTTTCTTAGTACCAAATATTTTCACCATGCCTGGGTGTGGAAATTTGTTATTTTTTCATTTAGTTTCTCTCCCTGAACCATTTTTTAAAAAAGATTTACTTATGCATATAAGCTGGGGTGTAGGCCAGAGATGTGGAGTGGTGAGAGGGTTCACCAGAGACAGAGTGGGGAGCAGCGGGCGAGGCAGGAGAGGTCTGCTGCACCAGGTGGGAATCTCCCTGGCCGGGGATCGAACTCATGCTGCAGTGGCTGTGGATAGCTTCATTGTGCTGTGCTCAACCCGTTGTGCCACCAGGGAGGCCCTCCCTGAACAATTTCTGAACAGTAAAGGCTTATAGTGGTCAGTGATGATTAATAAGATACCGTCCCTGCCCTGAAGGAGCTTTTGGTGTTCTATATTTCAATCAATGTGATATGCATCGTAAAGGAAGATTTAATATAAGTGCTATGGGATAAAAGCAGAATTGTTTATTATAACCTCTATCCTGGCTTAGATCATTTTGTGGTATTCATTTGGATCACAGTTTTTCTTCACTCTGACTGTGATCTAGGAAGCCCTTGGCTCTAAAAAGTACTGATGCCTGGGTCCCACATAAAGTTTTCTGATTTAGTTGGCCTGTGGTGTGACCTGGGCTTTGGATATTTTACAGTCTTGTGCTAATAATTGCTTTGAAGCTAAAGATAAGAACATTTTTATCTTAGAATTCCATTTTTAAAGTAATGTTTTGTTGAAGTATCATTGCAATATAAGAAATGTTTCAGGTGTGCATTGTTAAAATGTATGTATATACTTTGTTAAGTCTACTATTAAAAGTCTGATTCTATCCTTCAACATATAGTTGACCCCCTTTACCTACTCCCCTTACCTTTTCTTCTAGCAATCTCTAATTTGGTCTTATAATCTAAAAGTTTATTGTTTTTAGTTCATTTGTTCGGTTTCTCTATATACTAATATAAGGGAAATATATGGTGAAGCATCTGACTTGCTTCACTAAGCATAATAGTCTCTAGGTCTATGCATGATGGAATCTACCTGTACTGTTCCAAATTGGCATATATTGTATTTTGAAGGTAAATTTGAACAAGATGTGTTAGAACAATAGTCAGAAGGAACTGATTCCAGCATAAAACATTGCTATGGTTGGCTTTGTTATGTTACAAATGTCATTGGATATTTGGGTTGTTTCCAATTCTTGGCTATTGTAAAATAGGCCACCCCCAATGTTTGTTACATTATTACTCTTTGAATTGTTTTTACAATCTTCTTACAAATAGTGGGAAAAGTGGATTATAGGGAATTTCAATTTTTTGAAAACTCTCCATTCTGCTTTGCACAATGACTACCAGACTTACATTCCCAACTCCACTATACAAGGGTTCCCTTCACTCCACATCTTCTCCAGCACTTGTTTTTTGTCTTTTGGATAATAGCCATTCTCATAGGTCTCAGGTGATCTCATCATCTTGCTTGTTTTTTCCCTAATAATAATTTCCATTGATCGTGATGTTAGATAGGGGTTTGCCATATAAGGCCTTTCTTATGTTTAGGTACGTTCCTTCGATCCTCATTTTATTGAAAGCTTTTATAAATGGATGCTAAATCTTAGCAAATACTTTTCCATCTGTTGAGATGATCATGAGTTTTTTCATTTTGTTGATATATTTTGACCCATCCTTGCATCACTGGAATAAATCCCATGTTATTGTGATATATAATCCACCTATATTCATCAAAAATAGTGGTCTGTAGTTTCCTTTTTTGTGATGCCCTGTGTGGTTTTGAAATAAGGGTAATATTGACTTCATAGAACATATTGGAAGTGTTTCCCTCCCCTTCAGTTTGTTGGTAGAGTTGGAAAAAGGACAGGTACCCTTCAAAAGTTTGACAAAATTCGTTAAGCGAAGTCATCTGGTTCTGTTTTGGGGAAGCTTTGGATCGGTCTGTTCAGATTTGCTGTTTCCTCCTGATTCACTCATGGAATCTTATACAAGTTGTCCACTTACTTTACTTCCAAGCAGGTTGTGCTATGATTTATTATTATCATTACTAATATTGGTACTGCTGGATGCTTCAGCCGCCCTAGGCGAGGAAGGAACTACTTCTGGCTCAGCACGGAGTATGGGCCAGCCTCTGTTGTGCGCATGTCAGGAAGCTCTGGTTCCTGTGCATGGCTCTGCTGTTACCCCTCCTCTTTGGGGGTTCTGGATCTGACACTCAGCAGTGTGTCTGCTATTTGCACACTCTACGGGACCAGCAGATATCTTGAGAGGGGAGGTGTAGTGTAGAGCCCTTTTTCTGGTGGTCTCCTTGCTGGCCCTCAGCCCACACAAATTACCTCCACTTAGAACTTCGCCTGCCTCATCTCTTTTCCCCCAGAGCCCTTGGCCATGGGCTTCTCTCTTCCAGGCCCCAGCCTCTGCATTTCTCTTCCCCGCCTCTGTCAACCTCATGTGGATTTCCTTGCCACACCTTCCATTGCAGCTATAGCTGGTCCGAGTTGTAGGGGCTTAAATCTCACACGGTGCTGTGTGCTGGATAATTCTGAGTTGGTCCTTTTGGGGGTAAAGCAACATTCCCTGTCCCATCTTGGTGACATCCATTAGAGACCCTAACATGTGACTGATTATATGGCAGGTTTTTTTTCTTAAATCAGATAGGTCTTCTCGTTTTCACCAATCCATACATTTATTTATATATACTGTTCTTAATATTTTCTGTTGCTTATTTCTCAGAACTGTTGTCCTCTACCTGTATTGATGAAATTATATTGAATTGATTAAACTGGGAATGCATTCATTCATCTAGCAAATATTTATTGTCATTGCGCTAAATTCCCTTGTTTTAACTCTGTAATAAGTTGATCATAGCAAAGGGTGATAAGTTCCTTTATGTTAGCTTGACAGTGAGGTTTTCTCATAATCCTGATGTTTCAGAACTATGCAGGTCCATGTATATTCTTGTTAAGGTGAAAATACTTACTTGAATGTATAGCAGTATTTATGACCAGATTGCCCATTCTGAAATCACAGGATTGACTGGGTTTTTTGGTTTTTTTTTGAAAGATGGCTTCAGAAACTATAAAACAAACATAATTCATACATTGTGAAAGGTCATCAGAGAGAAAATTTACCTAAATTCTTTTTTAATCCAGAGGCTTTTTTCCCCTAAATTAAGGTAACATTGGCTAGCATTATTGCTGGTCTCTTGGAAGTCTGATGTCCTCCACCCCGCCCCCTTCAGCATCTACCTAAGTTTTAAAAGACCTATGCTGATAACATCGGAGACTGAAAATTCATGTCTTTAAATCATAAATAGAAAACAGTAATGATTGTTTATGCTAAGTGGGAGATGTAAGTATGGGAGGGTAAAATTTAATAGCTAAGTGGATGTTTTGCCATATTACAAGAGTACATATAATCTAATTAAATTTGGAACACTCCCAGAATCTAAAATAGAGTAACAGCAATGATGACTCTTGCATCTCCAAAATAACAAACCAATGGAATCTAAGAAAACGAACACAAATTATGTGTAAATTAGGAATGTTAAGTATGTTATCTCATCAGGCTCCTGGGTCAGTTATATACTATGCAGGTAGCAGAGAACTTGCCATCGAATACAGGCTGTTTTGGTAAGTGGCGAAAGATCACATCTAATTTGAATTGTCAGAGTGAGAGCTTTCCTTCTGTTTAGATTTGATGCACTGAGGCTCAGCCTTCTCTATCTCCCTTGCTCTTGCCATGGCACAGGTGTCCTACTGGCTCTCTGATCGTAATTATCTTACATTGAAGTGTCTGTATTGTATCTGGTGCCTTGAGATTGAAATTCTTAGCTGTGAATGCTTTGCTTCAAATTATTCCTTGGCATGTCATACTTTATGGAGCAAATTCTGATTCTCAACATGTGTTAACTAAAGACCACTGAGCTATTCAGTATGTCAGCAGTAAATCTTTCTAATCTTGAGCCTCTTAGACCCTTGGGTGCAGCAGTGACTAGAGGAAATCAGTGAGATGCTTTGGTTCTGTATTTCTCCACAGGCCTAAAAATCATCACTTCCTTAAAAATACTTGTACAAGAAAATAGGGCGAAAAACACCAATTAGCTCGTCTTTTATCCACATGGAAGGCCATTCTTCTGATATTGAAGTAATTTAAACTATAACAATTATTTCTGTTAGGTTTAATACTCTGATCACTTAGCAGGCTTTTACTCATTTTTAGCAAAAATATAGGGATGCTAAAAAGGCTCAATTTTTATATCAAGTAATCTGAATCTAAAGTCCAACCCTGACAAATAGTAGTAGATGGAGAACGATTTAAAATGAATGTATATTCTCTATTTCATATTTAGAGAGATCAGAACTGGACTTTTCCAAGGAGCACTTTATACCATTAAAGCAACTAAAATCAAGTCCTTTTTCTAAATGACGTTTGAAATGAAACCAGGATTTTATGATAGGCAGTAGAAGAAATGGGAGTGGAACCAGAAATGGAAGAAAAATTCCGTAGTGTCACTGACAGCTAGTAGGTTTCAGAGGACAGTATCTTACCTCAAGGTGGTTTATCCTACCTAGTAAGAGTGTAAGATGACAGTTGGTGGGTTTCTGTTTTGTTCTCTTCAATTAATATCTGAGCTTCATGAAGATAAAGTGTATGCCTCATTTTTGTTGTTTTGGCTAGACTATTTCCAGACTTACATGCTGGAATAACTGAATTTGTGTGAATTGTAAAGTATGGAAGAAAAGGATCTGTACTGGAGAGTCGGAACACTCTAATGGCCAAATCTGGAGTGGCTCCCTAACTTCATTGACCCTTAGAACTGATAAAATGAGAGGGAAGGTTCTCATCAGCTCTGTCCGTAACCCTATAGTGATGAATATTTAAAACTCCGAGCTTACACATCGCGGTCCTGCTAGTGCGCTTTCTGGGCGGACTGCTGCCGGCACTGGCGCGTACTGGGACGGCGGGCTCTCGGAGTCCGTCTGCGCTGTGTGATCCTAGGCGTGGCTCTGACCTTCTCTGCTCACGTCCACCAAAATTAAAGACCCCCAGGTGTTGTGACTAAGTTATGATTAACAGTCTACAACACAGAAAAGTAGGAGTTACTTGGTAAATGGTAACTTATAACATTCTTTTTTTTTTTAAAGATTTATTTATACATACAGCTGGAGTACAGGCCAGAGGTGTGGAGCGGTGAGAGGCTTCACCAGAGACAGTAGGGAGCAGAACAGGCAGATGAGAAATACACTGCTGAGGGGAGCAGCGGGCGAGGCAGGAGAGGTCTGCCACACCATGTGGGATTCTCCCCGGCCGGGCGTCGAACTCGCATCGCTGCTGCCAACAGCTCCACAGCACAGCGCTTAACCGCTGCGCCACCAGGGAGGCCCAACTTATAACATTCTTTTGCGGAAAAAAACACAACATTGTTTTCCCTTACTATCCAAATGTAGTGTTGCAATGAAACCTTTTGTAAGCTGAAATGGCCTGAAGTGAAGATGTACTTACCATTAATTTATATGGAAAACTGTTTGAGTGTGTCCACACCCAAAAAATAACCTAGCAAATCATACCAAATAACATATAAAACTTAATCCTAATATATAGTGAAAGCAGGAGTGATATGATACAGACTGTATGAAGCAGAAATAATGTGTGTACAGCGGTAGTTTCACTTACCAGCTGGGAAGACAGCAAGCATGCTGGGAGGCTGGTGTATTAGGCTGAGTTGTTGAAGGCTGGAGTTGGGGGAGGTAGAGGAGAAAGGCGGTTCCTCTATTAGAATCTCATTGTCTGAATCCACCAGGGCAGCCCGGTCACTAATTCTCTTCTTCTGTGTCTGCCTCCCTCCATGTCGAAGGTCAAGGTTGGTAGTCTCCTGTGACTCATGTGGAAGGCTTTGGAATATGACAGTATGCTTGACTGCTTAGCCTCATGCTTTTTTTCTGTCTTACAACTCTCTGCAGGCACTCGAAACATGCTGCAAGCCTGCCCTAAAGCTAACCGCCCTTAGAAAATTAGAGTCCACTTTCCTGCAGTCATGGCAGCTGTCAGTTGTAGTGCAGATCTCGTGCCAGTGCTTCACGTTCAGTTCCTGGGTGACTTCACTTTCAGACCATTACCTGTTGTATTACCTATTGTGTTAGGGTTTGATTTGTATCCTTTCTTCTTGCAGTCGCATCAGCTCTTTGTTCTTGCTCATGGGATGCCAACACCTCTTCACCAGCTTCACTTAATGCTGAGGTGCTGAGTGTAGTTCCCAGGGAAGGAACTTAGAGCTGCCACTTGCTGCTCCGGGTGCACGCTACCGCCATGGCAGCCTGCTCCCAAACAGTCTGTATACACTGTGTTCACCTTTTGTCATAAAGCAACAATCCTCTATGGATTTCTTTTGGCTAGCAAAAACAGGTACTGATATGGTTCTTCTGTCAAAAGCAAAGTTACATAAAGGAAACGTCCAAAAACAAGGGATACCTGTATAGCTTTCGGGGAGACTGGAGCCATGTCTGTCCCATTTCCCTAATAACCCCAGTGCTTGCCCACTGCCTTATATATACTAGTCATTAAATATATGTTGAAATAAAATGAATGCTACTATTAATTATGCAGGAATTAAACGAGTACCAAGATTCCTTATTTTGGCATTATAATTCCCTAGCAGTCTAGTTTTATTTTTTCTCAACTGGGATTTTTTTTTAAATAGAAATATGAAAATAGCATCTTATCTTGAGGACTATTGTCAGCTTCCCTCCATGGAAGAATGGAGAATTTGAGATCACCTTCTCTCCTAAAAGCAACTATCAAAGTATTTGCTAAAAGGAAGATGTGGAAGTTCCCTGATATTGCAGGTCATCCATGGAAAGCTCCTGGGACAGTAAGGTTGGTGGCAAGAGGTGAAGGGGAGCATGGCCAGGAAACTAGAAACACTGGCCTATGACACAGCTGGGGGCCAGCCCTTCACAGACCTACAGGGTGCAGTGAATTTTAGCAGAGACACTTTTCAGAAAGGAAGTGGAGTCACACAGAGCTGCAGGTATGGCCTAGGTCACTGGGAGTTCCCCAGCCAAGACAGACAGGGAAAACCTACCCACACCCCTCCCACAGGTCAGCGAACAGAGAGGTTTGAGGTGGACCAAGCCCGAGAGCAATGAGATGAACAGGCGGGCGAGAGATCTTGCAACTCCCTTGGAAAGAATCAAGTGGGCTCAGCGCTTGCAGCCTGCGCTCCTCCCACAGGCTGTTGGAGGGGATGGCTGCAGTGGCAGCTATTGCTGAGCAGCACGGCTCACAGCCCCCTTGGGTGCTCCCTGCCTGCCAGACCTTGAGTCCTGCAGACCATGCCCAGCCCCCCCCCCCCAGGAGATGCAGGTTTGGAGGAGCATGTCCTACTGCAGATGGCAAGGAGGCATGCGCGATGTCAGCCTAACTGAAGCACTGACTGAGCTTGCTGTGGAGAGAGGACGCGCACTCCAGGTCTGCAGTCAACCTCACTCCTCAATGGGACTGAGACCAAGTACACACGATGGAAAAGCAAAAAAGGAAGAGAAGTTTAGAGACTTACATAAAGGATACAGAAATAGATGACCTATTAAAGACTTTAAAATAATATTAAAAATGCTAAATGACGTACTGGAAGGGTCAGTCAAAGACAGAAAGGCAGGTACAAGATCTTAGAGCGGAGATCCAGGAACAAAAAGAGCGCTTCATGAAAGAGACTGAAAATATGAAAGACATAAAAAGGCTCTGAAATGAAGACAAACATGGCAAGTATTTAAAATAGAATTAAACTGGCATAAGAAATTTAGAAACAGAAGACTCAAATGTATACAAACCACCCAGTTCGAAAAAGAAGGAAAGTCTGTGAGAAATATCAGACTCAACTAGAAGAGGAAACATTCCAGAAGGTGCAGTGACACCCTATTCAACAACATAATAGCTGAGAATTTCCTGGACCTAAGGAATGCAATAAACATGGATATTCAGGAGCAGAAAGAACCCCGAATATCTTAATGCAAAATGACTTACATAAACCAAAGGTAAAGAAAAAACTTTCCAGGCAGCCAGGGAAAGGATGGTAGTATGCAAAGACATCCAGATTTCACCCTAGTCACCCTCCAGGCAAGAATAGAGTGGAATGAAGTGTTCACAATCATAAAAGAGGAGAACTGCCAATCAAGAACACTCTGTTTTTCAAACTTTTCAAAAATAGAAAGTTAAAAAAAAGGTTTTTCCAAACAGAAGCTAATGGACTTTGTCACCAGCAGACCTGCCCTAATGGTGAAAGGAGTTCTACAAGAAAAGAAATTAAGAAACAAAACCCTGCGCAAAGTGATTAAAAATCAGACGCATGAACAAGACTATTCTAACAACAACAAAACACTAAAGGGGAGGAAGAAAGGGACAGAACTTGCATAGTTAAATGTGGTTGAGTTGGCAATTCAACACCAGCTCATGAAAGACTTTTAGACACAGTAAGCTTGGTATAGCGCCCGTGGTAAATACTAACCAAAAATCTAGGAGAGAGGCATATAGAAGGAATGGATAAACTAAGAGGATCACTAGGGAAAGTCACCCAAATGAAAGAGCGGAAAGAAACAAATGGAAGAAGAAACAAGAGAAAGATACAACAGAAAAGAGTGACAGTCGATAGCACCATATTCAGTAATCACCTTAAAGGTGAATGACCTGAACTCACCAATTAGTAGGCACACAATGACAAATTGGGTTAAAAAGTTTCAGCCATTTCTACTTTGCTTGCAATAAACCTTTAAAACCAAAAGACAAAAACGAAACAAAGCGAAAGGTTGGAGCAACGGTGCTTCAAGGCAATAGCAGAGAAAATCAGGAACGACACTTCTCATATTGGATAAACTATACTTTCATCTAAATAAGTTAATCAGGGACAAAGATGTACTCTGCAAAATGATCAAGGGAACAATTTATCAAGAAGATATAACTGTCATTAATATTTATACACCTAATGCAGGGGCACCTGGTTATATAAAGCAACTATTAACAGACCTAAAACAACATAGACCAAAATACAATTATTGTTGCACATCTCAAGACATCAGTGACACAAAGGGATAAATTATCCAAATGGACTTATCAGACATTTATAGAGCCTTCCGTCCCAAAAGAATGAACACACTTTCCTAAGTGCACATGGAACATTCTCAAGAATAGATCATGTGCTGGACCACAAAAGATGTCTCAGAAAATATATGAAAATAGAAATTATATGAAGCATCTTCTCAGACCGCAATGGTAAAGAGGCTAGAAATTAGCCACAAAAAGAATTGCATAATAAACCAAAATGTCGATACTAAACAAAACACTTCTGAACAACAACTGGTCAATGAAGAAACCAAAGATCAAAAGTATCTGGAAACTAACAAAAATGAAGAGATAAGCTACTGGATCCTATAGGATACTCTAAAAGCAGTACTGTGAGGGAAACTGATAATACTACAGACCCATACTTAAAAAATTGTTCTTTTGCTTGTTCCTTCAGCTGTAAAATTAGTTTATTTGGGGGAAAAATCTGGAAGACAGTAGGAGGCAGGGAATAATAAAAATTAGAGCTGAAATTAAATAGAAAACAAAAGACAGTCCAGAAGATCAGTGAAATTGAAAATTGGTTCTTTGAAAAAATAAAATCAAACCCTTTACTAGATTTACTAAGGAGATAGAAAACCCAGATAAATAGACTCAAAATGAAAGAAGCAAAATTGCAACAAATGGCACCGAAATACAAAGGATTACTAAAACCCACTGTCCATCTTCCTGTGCAAACAAACTAGACAACTTATAAGAATCCAAAATCTTGTGCATTTCTTCTAATCTTGCAAGACTGAACCAGGACAAAATAGCTTAAACAGTCTAGTCAAAGTGTAGAAATGGAAAGAATAATAGACTCTCTAAGTACAGAATTCCAAGACCAGATGGCTTCTCCAGTAAATTCTATCAAACCGTCAAAGAAAACCTAAAACTTATCCTACTCAAACTCTTAAAAAAAAAGTTAAAAATTCCTTAATTCACTCTGAGACCAACATTACCCTGATTCCAAAACCAAACAAGGACAGTACGAAATAAAAACCAAAAAACTATAGATTGATACCCCTGATGAACATAGATATGAAGATTCTCAACTGAATACAGCAACATATTAAAGAGTATCATCCACCATAACCAAGTAGATTCCATCCCAGGGATGAAAGGCTAGTTCAACATATGCAAATCAATCAGTGCCATTCACCAAATCAACAAAAATGAAGATAAAAATCACATGGGCATCTATAGATGCTGAAGAAATATTCAACAAGATTCACCATCCATTGATGATATAAAAACTCTCAGTAAAATGGGAATATATGGAAATTAAACCCACAGTCAACATCATATTGAATGGTGAAAACTGAAAGCATTTCTATTAAAATCAGAAACAGGACAAAGATGTCCACTGTCATCAGTACCATTCCACTTTTCCAAAGTGGACAAGGGGAAGTGTCACCTACACTTAGTGACTCCCAACGAATCTATCAAAACTACTAGAAATAATAATATGAATAGAGTATAGTGGCAGGATACAAAATGATTACACAAAAAACATTTGCATTTCTATATGCAAACAATCTATACTAGAAGGAAGAAATTTTGAAAAATCTTTACAATCACAGCAAAAAGATTGAAATACCTGGGAGTAAACTTAACGAAGGAGGTAAAGGACCCATATGTTGAAAACTTTTATGCTCTGTTAAAGGAAATAAAGCACACAAAGAAATGGAAAGATGTTCTATGCTCATGGATTGAAAGAACGAATATCATTAAAATGGCCATATTATTGTAGCTGAAGCAATTTACAGGTTAAATGTAATACCTACTCACATCCCAGTGAATTTTTTTTCAGGAAAATGAAGCAATTGCAAATTTGTGTGGAACCACCAAAGACTCAAATAACTAAAGCAATCCTGAGAGAAAAGAAGTAACACAGGTATCGCACTCCCCGAATTCAAACTATATATATACTACATGTACAAGAGTAATCAAAACAGCATGGTACTGGGGAAAATAAATGCAGACCAATGGAACAGAATGCAAAGCCACATTTACAAATATGAACAACCAGTCGTTGGGAAAGGGGCATGACCATGCACTGGAGAAAGGAAAGCCTCGTCGCCAGAATGTTGGGGAACATGAATAGACACAGGCAAAACCTAGATCCATATTTAACTCCATACACAAAAATTAAAAATTCATTAAAGACATAGATATAAGACCTGAAACCATAAAATACTAAAAAGAAAACGGGGGGGGGGTATAGTTTAGGACACCTATCACAAAGATGTATTTGGAGATGCAACTACAGTGGCGTGGGAAGCAAAAGCAAAAATAAGTGAGACTCCATCAAACTAACTTTTTGCACCTCAAAAGAAACCATCACACACACACACAAAAGGCGGCATTCAGACTGGGAGAAGCTATTTTGCACTCTACACGTCTGACCTGGGGATAATTTCCAAAATATATATAGTACTTATACAATCCAGTAACAACAAAACTCAATCAAAAAAATGGGCAAAGGACCTAAATAGACACTTTATTAAAGAAAACACTCATACAGCCGACAGGCACATGAAAAAATATTCAACATCACTTTTACAAGGGAAATGCAAAACAGATACACAAAGAGGTATCACCTCACCTCTGTAAGAATGACCTATAGCAAAATGAATGGAAACAACAAATGGAGGCGAGGATGTGGAGAAAATGAAACAATCATCCTCTACTTGTGGGAATGCAATTTGAGACAGCCTCCATGGAAAATTGTGTGGAGATACCATTAAAAAATTAAAAATGGAATCCCATATAATCAGCAATACCTCTGCTGGTATTTACCAAAAGAATATGAAAACTAATATGGAAAGACTACATACTTTGTTCATAGCAGCTCTGTCCACAATTGCCAGGTCAGGGAACCAAACGAAGTGCCAGTTGCCAGATGAATGGATGGACTTTGAGGTGATTATGCCAAGTGAAACCATCTGATTTCTTTTACTTTTAATTAACTAGGCACTATTATTAGCAATCTAGTTTTCAGTCAACATTTTAATCAAGCTCTTTTCCCCGTATTATACATATTTTTGAATCATCTTGTTTAAATTTTTTACCTGGGTTATTTTTCTCTTCTGCCATTTTCCCACTAAATGAAGTCAAGTCTTCTGAGTTATTATTGCAGCTTCCCCTGGCTCTGTGCTGGCACTGCTATGGAGCACTGGACTGACTCCTGGTCTAGACAGCAGCCCCCAACTATGGAGACTTCTTCCTCTGCGCATTTGGAAACCCCATTTCTGTCACATGGTAAGCACACAATATATATATTTTTATACTTAAATTTTGAGGACAGGGAGTAGACTGAATAAATTCATGTTACATTTCTTGCCCTAAAATTGTACCTAAAATTGTAACTTGGTTTCGTCTTTATAAATGGAAACAAGACTATCAATCCAGCATTGTAAATACATTTGTTATATACCTAAATAGATGACTTTTTTTTTTTTTTAACCACCAGCCCTTCTCTTCTCCCAGAAGTTCTTTATCTGAGGAATCACATTGTTCATTATTAGGTTATCTAAAAAAAAAAAAAAAAAACTGAAAGAAGGCTTTGATGATTTTTTTTACTTAAACGACATAATGATAAAAGAGGAAGATTGGCCAAGCAGAGGTTAGTTTTTAAGGTATTAGAGTTACTATATCAAATGATGGATTCAAAATTTATCCAGAGACCTGAACTTAGGTTTTGCATCAAACCATGTACTTACAGTTAAGCTTTCTTTGGAATTTGTTTTTGAATTCACTATTAATTGTTCCAGTTTCCCACACATGTAACATGTAAAGGATAGAAAAGTAGAAATATCTTTGTTTTTCACATTCATTTTGCTTAAATGCTATACAAAAGGCGGCAAATACGAATTATCTTGTTTACGATCATTTAATTGGCAGGAGAGGGATTAAGAACCTCCCCCTAGCAATGTCTCT
This sequence comes from Scalopus aquaticus, assembly GCA_004024925.1. Lineage (NCBI taxonomy): Eukaryota > Metazoa > Chordata > Mammalia > Eulipotyphla > Talpidae > Scalopus > Scalopus aquaticus. The sequence goes on along the minus strand of PVIJ01001156.1, from coordinate 159,567 downwards.
CTAGATGCAAAATAAACACCACAATTAAGGGAAAAAGGCAGCAACTAGAAGGAAAAAGGTTTCCTAATTTGACCATCCCAGGTACCTAAAATTGTCTTCCAAAAATGAACTAGTAATTTAATTAATAGTCCAAATCAAGCAAGAAAATTTACCAAGAATTCCATCTAAGTCCTTATATCTGGAGGAAACCAATAATGCAGGCTCCCCTGTCACTTACTAAACCGTACACTAAAAAAGAAAGAATGCCAGTTGAAGCTCCTAAACAATTTTACTCACTTTTGCCTCTAGCACCAAATAGTTCACACAAGTATATATGGAGAAGTCTTTTAGAAATGTCAATGCAACACTGAAATAATGTTATGAAATGATGTCAGTAATACTAGCTGACAGCATTGCATACTCCCTGTATGCCAAGCACCATTTACAGTGCTGTGCATACATTAGCTCAATTAAGACTTGGAGCTACAAAACAAAAAGAGCGCTGTCGTCTTGCTCTTTCATAGATAAGTTTGAGGCTTCATGAGATTGTGAACATCAACTTCAACACAAGCCAAATCAATCTAATTCTAGAACCCACTTTTGATCTCATCCCTAGTCACTGGGTGAATTGTGAAATTGTCAAAAGGAGAAATGTGAGAGAAGACCAAAGCACCATATCCCTTATTGGAAACAAGGAAATTATTTCTACTTATTAGAAAAACCTTCAACAGGAATGTAATTGTTAAATTGTCCTTTCTTTATTGGCAGTTGGAAATGACACCCATATAATTGTCTTTTTTTTTTACCTTCAACCATGTCTGTAGATATTAGTATCCTGACAATATGGTTTTATGTCTGTAAGGAATGGAATTTTGTTGTCATACATGTATGAAAAAAATACTATGCCAGTTTATTCATTAGCCCCTTTCTACTTCCCTAACCAAAACATGAACACAGTTTTGTTTTAGATTTCACAGGAGAATATAGACTTGTGCTATGTGACAGGAGAACAGCAGATACACACACACATATTTATACATTTTGGGGACCCCCCATATGCCATTTTAGCACAATGTAGGCCATAAAGGGGCATTCAATGTACTATCCTATTAAGAACTAATCAGGAGGGGCTCAAAAGAAGATCAGCAGTAACATTTACCTCTTAGTGCCATGAATGACTTTCTTGGTTCCAATCAATACACATGCTACAAAAGATTTGCTTTTATCACGTAATAAAGAGAACTTGAGTTGTGTCCAGAGGAATTATATTTGTTCTGCATATGGCAGTTAAAAAATGGGATACAATAGAACAGTCGCCTGCTAGAAGTCTAAAACAAAATACGCTTGCACAAATAGGACTGAAAACAATGTCTCTGCAAATATCTTTTAGCCCTAATTGCCTTATTGTTTACAAATCTACTTGTAATCTGTTTCCACTGTCCCAGATTGGACTATATTGTGTTTTAAAGGCAGATTTGAACAAGATATGTTAACAACAATAGTCAGAAGGAACCGATTCCAGCATAAAACATAAAGTTCAGACCTCATTATTTAGCATATCCTATTTTCAAGGGCATAGAAATGTAGAGACTTGAGAAATAGCTGAGGGCAGAATTACTATAATTAAGACTGGTGTACACAGCGACCCATGGCAGGTTTAGCTGGCAGTGCCATTATCTGCCATGCTGTCCCGTACTTCCTTTGAACCCCGAGTCAGCAATGGATTTTCTTCATGGGACAGATAACTCCTGGTCTGTTTGACAAATAAGTAGTAAAAGGGAAAAACTGTAAACTGTATTAGGTATGCGAGGCAAAGAAAGTCAAGAAAGCTTGACTTACGACGGGGTTACATTTTGATAAAGCCATCATAAACTGAAAGAGAATGCACTTAATACACCTAACCAAACAAAGATCATACCTTAGCCTCACCTACTTTAAACAGACCCAGAACACTTACATCAGCCTACAGTTGGGCAAAGTCATCTAACATGAAGCCTATTTTATAATTAAGTATTGAGTCATATATCATGTCATGTCTTAAATACTTTACTGAAAGTGAAAAACAGAATACCCTAATCAAAATTTGAAGTATGGTTTCTACTGAACACGTACCACTTTTGTACCATCATGAGTCAAGGGCCATCTGTAGAAATATTTAACCTGTTTTTTAAAGTAAATTGAAAATGGATTACACAGTCTGTAGACAACATTTGAAGAAGTCTATGAAAGTTTAACAATACATACTAAAGAAAATGAAAGACTTCACTTACATAGTCAAATGAATAAGTACTAAATCTGTTACATAAACAAAATTGTTTAAAAAATCAATTCGGTATATTTTTCTAATTAGAAAAAATCAAGTTTTAATAATTCTCATCCAAATGTCTTTAAAATGATTAAAGATAAAATTTGCCTTGAGAGCAAGAAGAAATGTATCTGACCTGTGCAAGACTAATTTTCAACACATTTCAGAAAAGATGGTAGAATGCTATATTGTGAAAATGTGCATTTGTTTTCTCTACATGGAACAAAAATAAACATATATTCTTATAGTCCAAATTTTGCAGATGTTCTCGTTCCTAAGTAATTTATTTACAGCACTCTGTTACTGTTTTGTTCCTCTTTAAACTTCACACACAAAAAAGCCCAGAACATAGAATCTGGAGAAAACATTAACTGTTTTCTGATGAACAACAATAAAATCAAATGCTGGCACCTGTGAAAAAAGATGAAAGTTTGTTTTAAACAAATCTTGGGTTTTATTTTTTTCCCCCAGATGTCAGACCCGTGCTACAAACTCACTCATGATTGGAGTCTGCTACTTGAAAGAAGCAGTTGGCTGTGGAGAGAGCCAAAGATGCAATTTTATAACCAGCAAAGGTTTGAATTATTCATAAGCAAAGCCCTTAAAAATTTTAGAGATAAATCAGCCACCAAACTGCTGAAGTGAATTAAACTAAACTGGTCAACAAAAACATGGACAGTAAAGATTCCCAAGAACAAGCACAGCAAAATACCCTTGGACACAGCACTGTTGGCGTGGGAAGGGCGGATCTTTACTTTAAAAGACAACATGAAGTTTTGGGTTTGATTTTTTTTCTTTGTAACGGTATTACTTGTGAATATTAACCTGTTTAGCATGTGTTCCTTAAATATTGCCAAGTGAGATTTTCCATTCCTAAAACAAATGCTAAAATATCTTCAGTGGGTGAGACCGGTTATATTTTGAGTCTAATAATATCTCAAATTCTTTCGATGTGTTGATAAAACCCTAGGTACTTGCCTATGAAGGTTAGAAGAAACATGATAAATATTTATAATTCCCTGACAGCTTGGCTTTGGAACAACATTTTGGTAGAAGTCTTGATAATTGAGAAGATTTTTAAAGTCTTTTTTCACAAATCTCTTAATGCCTTCATTTTTTTTTAAAGTAGAGCTAGCAGATAACCATCTGTATGTGTACTCCAAAATCTCATAGTCATAATTTGTTACGTGAAAGACTTTAAAACTTCTCAAAATCTGTAATATGTGTGGCTAAATACATGCATTTTGAGTAACATTTATACCAGCATTGCCTTTCTCATATAACTGTTAAACAACTCATTGTGAATATGCAGTGAAAGTACTTTACCTGGTTCATTGTTTCTCTATGAATATTTATATTAATCTGAAATGCTTGCAACACATGTTGCATTTTCAGTAAGTCTGCTCTGATAATACATTGAGTAATCTTAGTCTGGAGATGGCAAGACCAGTAAGGAGGAGAAATATGGATGAGGATGATGACAGAATAGACTTGTAGGAAAGGCAGTCTAAAGACTGAGGCTTTGGCAGCAACACCTAGAATAATGAAGTGTTCGGAAAACCGATGCTGTTGCCCCAAAGACAGAATTCTTGGTAATTAGAAGGTTGCAAGGATTTTGTGATTGATAAACATGGACCAGAAAAGTGCCAGTCTGTTTCTCAGAACATTAAACTGATAAAGTTCAGTGGCATTGCTGGTGGCACAACCAATAAGTAAGATTTGTAGGGACTCTCCATTACCTACTTAATGCAATAACTGTTGTTTTTACCTAAGGTTGTTGTCAGAAATAACAAAAAATGGCTGATATGAACCTATACTCCATTATAGTAATTCCCATGAAGACAGAAGAGAACCAAGTTAAGTTCTTTTAACTTGATCCTAGAAGCCTAAGGGGTGGGGGAAACAATCCTTTGTAAATAGCGCTCTCCTCTGTTCCTGGCACACTGAAGGAGTACTGAAGTCAGCCTGCACTGGTCCGCTTTTGTCCCTAACTTTTCATAGACTTCCTAGGGTCTTTAAAGTATGGAAGATGAGCTGGCAGAACCAGCGAGCTGCAGACTAACTCCGTGCCTGACACCTCTAGGACACGTGTGGCATGAATCCGGCTACAGTCCCAGCTCCGCGTGTCCTTGCCCATGGGGGAGGGGTGGGCAGGCCTTCTGGCTCAGGCTGAAATTTGCAAGGGGGTCTTTCCAACAGACCCTTGAATGAGACTGTAGTTAGATTTCAGCATCTCTTCTTACAGTGTCTTCTAGAATTTGGCTCTACCATATGTTCATATCTATAATCTATGCCCCCATAGAATTAAGAACACACACCAAACAGATTTCCAAAGCAGCTCATTCCTTATTCTTATGTTGATATTACTTGGTTCGCATAAAAAAAGAGCTAACCTCTAGTAAGTTAGTATTTGTGTATGCCCATCTAATAAAACCTATCCAGTCTCTGGTTGTGGAAGCTTCTGAACCTTACTTTCTAGAAATGAGTTAATGGTTTAGCCTGGCACATAGTAGGCACACAGCTATTATTTGTTGTATGAACTAGCTTAAATGAGACTCTTCTCACATAGCATCATAACATGAATTTACCCTTTAAATTATGCCTCTTGGTCAATAGTCGTTTAGGCCATCACCATATAATTCTTAAGTCACTAACTATAAAGAAAACAAGTTAGATCCATGTAATTGCCTACTCACTTCCTTGTTTAATTCATTAAGTACCAATCATGTACCAGGCACTATGGTGGATATTTTTTTTGTGAGGAGAGTGATTTCTCTCAATATCCTGTACATTTTTTAAATAGTTTAAAAAGTAAATGGGTCATCAGCAAATGGCTGCAATTCACAATTTCACAAGTAATGTTATTTTTAATCATATTTTATCTGACTAAATTTCTATACCTCATGAAAGCTGAGTCGCTTTAAGAATTTGAGTATTTCTATGTGAATAATAAAGGTAGAACCACAGAGTAAGCACATGATGAATTTGTGTTCAGTGGGTTACATTAAAGTTACAGCCAGAGGCTGACTCTTGACAAGTCATAACATCTTAAATAGCCCCAAGGAGAGAAAAAATATTAAATGATGAATTGTTACACTGATTTTATTTCAACGTTCTATTTGATAAGTGCTCTGAATACAAATTTATAAGCCTACTTTATCTGCTCAATGTTTGTTTTGCCTGACTTGATAAGGGGACTGTATTGTTAGATCTATTAAAATGTACAAATAATTCAATTTTGTCACTTTCCTGAACCCTGAAAATAGCTAATTTAATTTCCAAATATATTTCCATACACATGACTTATGAACATGACCTTGCTTTTACATGTGTAAAAACCTTAGTAATTTTTATTAATGCTGGATTTTCACTTGGTTTTTTTTAAACATTGAGTTTTGGATTAATCTCTGGCTGGACTTTGCAGATTAAAACTAAGCACGTATATACACATGACGGGATAACGGAAATAAAAATTTCCAAATGACATTTGCAGAAGATATTTTGATTTGTCAATCCTTCCTTGACTAGATTTTAATTAGTGCTAAGAGCTCATAAGTAGTGTATATTCATATTTTTCTACTAAATGAACTTGGATTGCTCACATCTACTGCAAACTAGTGTAACTTCCAAATTTGAAAAACCACCTTGATTCACACTCAACTTTAGTTCATATATATGAGAAGCCATGACTTAATGAATAGCCTATTGAGTTAAAGTTTTAAGTAGTTTGGTGTCACTGATTTGTGAATGTTTCAATATCTTGACTATTGAAATAAATTACCATTTTTCATTTAATTGAAAATAGTTTGGCACAACATCTTTTGTTCATCTTATCAAATTTGGAAACAACTTCTAAAAAACTGACCTTCACGTCCATGTAACTCTCCATTTTCTTATATTTTCTTTTTACAAGTTAACTCTTTATCATATTAAGTTTTGTTCATTATGCTTGTGACATTTTTCCCCAGGTCATCTAAATATTTTAAATCGTGAAATGTAATCGAGTGGAAGAGATTCAAATTCTGGCTAGCATTCCTTTTTCAAGCTTATAAACTGCCAAGAATTAGCTCTGAAGCCTCATAAAATACTCTGCCAAAATAAAAAATTAAGTTCTACAGGAACAATCAAATGTAGTGAACTAATGAGAACTTCCAAACCCTAGGAATATTGTAAAGGAAACAAATTGTAATATGATTATAAATTTGTATACAATCTTAGCCAGTGTAATTAGGATTCAAGAGTTAATGAGGTCAATGTCAAGGTCTCTGTTCCACAGAGTCCAAAATACGTCACTATTGCCTCTCATGTGGAGACATACTCATGGACCTGAAGGGTGTGGGTCACATGTCTCAAGAGGAAACTTGGTGCATATATAAATTTCTCTAGTCCAACTTTTCACTAAAAATACTTTTTTTTTCTGGGCCTCCCTGGTGGCGCAGTGGTTAAGTGCTGTGCTGTGGAGCTGTCGGCAGCAGCGATGCAAGTTCGACACCCGGCCGGGGAGATTCCCACATGGCACGGCAGACCTCTCCTGCCTCGCCCGCTGCTCCCCTCAGCAGTGTATTTCTGTCGATCTGCCTGTTCTGCTCCCCACTCTGTCTCTGGTGAACCTCTCTCGCCGCCCCACGCCTCTGACCTGTACCCCAGCTTGTATGCATAAATAAGTAAATCTTTAAAAAAATACTTTTTTTCCAAAATTCAACTATTCAGCAACTATTTATACCTGTTAAGTGCTTGGCATGGCCCTAAAGAAGTTCACAGTCTAAGAATGGAGGGGATTAAGGACAGACACACACACAAAAGTCTTTAAAATACAATAATTACATACTAGGGAATATAGTCGTTGTACAGTGGTAGCAGATAGGGGAAATCCAGAAAGGCTGTGGAGTGAAGCTGCTGTTTGTGCTGAGAAGCACTCCGTGTGTAATAAGGCCAAGTGGATGTCCAAACAGAAGGGGATATATAAAGGAATGCAGATGCGGGAGGACATGCCTGCCTTTGCTCCCCCAAAGACCAACTGACAGTGTTCAAGGAACAGGACACTAACCAACCCCTGAGGGAATCCTGCAGCACGAGTGTGGCTCTGAAGCACTCTGCGCCTCAGAAGCCAACACAGACTTCACCAGAAGGGACACGAGGGAGACCCACGCGTCAGTGTGCTGGAAGGTGGGCGGAGAGAGGCATGGAGGCGGCAGTCTGTAGAACAGAGCTGGCCGGGCTGCTGGGCTAACGAGGCGCCCTGGGGAGGAAGAGCAGAGATGCTGCGGAGGCAGGTACCCTGGGTCCAGGTGAAGCCCAAAGTAGAGGAGCTGCTTTGTCCCCCCAGCAAGGGGGTCAGAAAAGGCGCTCTAGACAGCACGCCCCCACACCCACGTGCCACAGGACCGACACGGACTCTGCTCAGGGTGCCAACAGCAGGCAGCTCCCACAGCTCGGATCTCGGACCCCTGAGAGGTGCTCTTCTAAGTTCTTTATATGTTCATGTGTTAACTCATTTAATCTCCACAACAAATGTTTGTGCTAGAAAACAGCATGCCCATATTATAAATAAGTTCTGGAGTAATAAGCAACTGGTGGGCCAAGTTCAGCCCACATCCTTTTTATGTATGTCCTGCAAGCTAAATGGTTGAGGAAAATTACTATATTACATGTGGCAATTACATGAAATTCATATTTTCAGTGTCCATAAATAGTCATTGTAACATAGCCACTCGTTCACAGATTGTCTTGGATTGCTTTTTGCTACCACCACCGAGGTGAATAGCTGTGATGAAGACTGTGTGGTCCACTAAGATGAAAATATTCTGTACCTGGACTTTTGCATGAAGTTTACTGATCCATGAGCTAGCAGGTTCACATTAATTCACATGTGTCATATCAAGTTACTGTGTTATACATGCTTTCACTGAGACCTTACCCTGGAAGTACAAAAATCCGAAGACATCACTAGTCTTCAGAATCTAGTTCCAGTCATTCAGTTCTCTCTTCAGCCCTCTGCATTCTCCTCACAGATCCCAGACGCCCCCTCACTCTTAATGCCCTAACTTCTTGACCGTGTCATATTCTCTACAACCTCAGAGGATTTACAGGTACTCTGAATTCCCACCAGGGACTCGAGTCCACTCTGTCACTTGAAAGTTGAGTGGCTTTAGACAATTGCTAATCTATTTAGGATTCTGATTCTCGAAATATATGACGAATGAATGGCTGGAGTAGTGATTCCCAAATTTTTGGCTGCATCGTAATTACCCAGAGGGCTTGTAAAAACCCAGGTTGCTGGGCCTCAGTCCCACGTTTTTGATTCAGTAGGTCTGGGATATTGCTCAATAATTGATATGATTAACATGTTCCTGAAAGATGGTGACAAAACTGGCTTAGCGTCTACAACCTGAAAACCACTAGATATCAATAAACTCAATTTTTTCTCGCCACAAACTATTCTCTCACTTTACCATCCAGCTTTTCCTTCCTGTTTAGTTTTACACATTTGCCCTGTAGCTGAAACCTGGCATTTTAGCTTCAGAATATTCAACACTCTTATTTTTCCATGTTTTTACTCATATGGTAGGTGGAAACGAGAGTCAAGCTTACTTGGGTGCATTTGAAAACACTATGAAAGTGTGGATTCCAATCTATTTGTAAATAGTGCTTTGCCTCTTAAAGGAAAGTAGACATCAGTAAGAGGTAAAATGAAATCCATAATACCATATCAGTTTTGACTTTAATAAAGGAACTATGATTTTTAAAAAAGAAATTGTAAGATAACAGATGGAATTTTACTAGCACAAGCGTATTTTCTCAATTGAAAACTAGACCTACAACTCAATTATTTTCAAACTCACTTTGCTTGTTTACATTTCCTGTGCACAATTTCTTTATGATCAAAAGTGATTATCAATATTCTAAAATGGTTAATTTCCTATCACTTTATTGGTGAATGACTCGTTATATATCAATAAATATTTTTATATACAAAGAAACATTTCGGGTCTTAAATAGACTAAAGTATACATCATTGTATACTATGGAGATTCACACTTTATTATGATAGGATAATTTAGATACCAAGTGGCTGTGATTTTATTTCTTAGATAATATGTTGGGTGTGGCAGAAAGTGAAAAAGCCTTTTACTGTTTCATTTTTCCTTCTAAACTCTGCACATTAGAGGTTAAAGTGGATGCAAATTCATGTCATGGGCTGATTCCACTGTATGATCAGGAGTCTAAGGTGTCATCTGAAGCCACTTTTCTGTTTTAATGAAGAACAAACTGAATAAATCCAGCACAACAAAGATAATCCATGCACAGTGACGAGGACAATTCACTGCAAGTGATTCTGAGCTATATCTTCAACCCTTTACAGTGGACAGATAAGGAAAGTATTACAGCTTATGAATGTTTGGTTCCTTTAAATCTCAAAACCCTGTAGGTTTTATTTTCTTCTGAAGTGCCTAGCTGTCCTTTATGGTATTCTGAACTAGTCTATTTATTTTTGGCCTAAGAATATTTAGAATCAAAGGACAAAAATGAAAACGATGTTCTTGCTTTTAATTCTAAACTGTGGATGTTTGTGGATTTCTAACCTCATCTGGCTTTTGTAAGGTTGTCCTGTTATCAGTGAGAACCAGCCATGGGGCAGTTGGTTATGTAATCTCTCCGAGCAGCCCCTGAGAAAATACTGTGTGTGTGTGTGTTGGGGGGGGGGGGTGGCGAGTTGAATGTCATTCCTCCTTCTGGGAATTTTTGATTTGCACCCAAATCAATATAGCATGCAAATACCAGTAGGATGAATGGCACAGAAACAGATGGGAACACATATCTTTAGTTTATCAGAAAGAAATGACCTAGTATTTTCTGGAGACAACTTTCACAGGCTGGTTATGTGCACTCTACAATCAAAAGATGCCTTAATTCTCAACACTACACTTTCTAGTCATAGGATTTTGTGCCAGTTTCTTAAACTTTCTGGAACTTTGTACTCTAATATACTTAATGGGCCCCAAAACATACTTTTTTGGGGGGTTATGACTAGCACTAATGTATAATTTGCACAATATATTAAACATTGTAATATTCATGAATTGCTATCCAAATGATGATAATCATAATTTGACAGTCACATGCAAAAGAATGAAAGTAAGTTTTTCTAACACCATATACAAAAATTAATTCAAAATGGATTAAAGATTTGATTTTAAGACCGTAAGCCATAAAAAACATAGATGAAACAGGTTATCTGCCCTATGACATCAGCCTCCCAGAGATACCTTTGGGAACTCAACTCCAACGGCAATGGAAACAAAAGCAAAAATAAACAAATGGGACTACATCAAACTGAAAAGCTTCTGCACAATAAAAGAAACCACCACCAAAAAAGAAAAGACACCCTAAAGATTGGGAGAAGATATTTGCATATCATAATCTGACAAGAGGTTAGTATCCAGGATACATAAAAACTCAGACAACTCAACAATAAAAACAACCCAGTCAAAAAATGGGTAGAAGATCTGAAAAGACACTTCTCCAAGAAGACATTCACATAGTCAACACACACATGAAAATATGTTCATTATCACTTATCAGGAAAATGCAAAACAAAATCACAAGATACCAGTTCAAACCTATGAGACCAGCCTATCTGGAAAAAAAAAGAACAAAAACAGGAAATGTGTCGGTAAGTGCATGGAGAAAAAAGGGATTTTTTTTTTTGCATTGTTGGTGGGAATGTACATTGGTACACCCTCTGGAAAAACAATAAGGATAGTTCTCAAAAAGTTAAAAATAGAATGAACATACGATCCAGGAATTCCACTTCTGAAATGTATCCAAAGAATATGAAATCAGTGATTTGAAAAGATTTATGCACCCGTGTGTTCTTTGCAGCACTATTCAAAATAGCCAGGACATGGACGCTCACTGACAATTGAGTGGCTAAAGAAAAATAATACTCAGCTACGAAAATGATGAAATCTTGCCATTTGTGATAACATGGATGGACCCTGAGGCGATTATGCTAAGCAAAATAGGTCAAAAAGGCAAAGACTAATACTGATGGTTTCACTCGTGGACTAGAAAATGAAGCAAGCCAACAAAGCTCAATAAAAACAAATCATATTCTGACAAAAAAATGGTTGCTACCAGAGGGAAAAGGGAAGGGGGTGTGAGGAAGGGGTGATGAATGGTACTAGAATTTTGGTGGTGGGTGTGCTGTGGTAAATATCAAGGTGGGAAGCTGTATTCCTGAGAGATTTACATAGTTTTTAAACCAATGGTAAATCATTTAAAAAAATTTTTACAGTTTCAAACAATTTGTTGAAAAGTCATTCATTGAACAAAAAATTATGGGGTTTTTATTTGGGTTTAAGTAAGTAAATTCAACATAAGGTTTATGTGGCAAAAGAGGCAATAAACTATTAACAAAAGATATCCCTGTGCACCTTTTAATTATTGTAAATTCTGTACAGGTAGAGTAATAGGAAATAAGGGTGAGCATTATTTAGATAAGTGAATTAGGCTACTCTTAATTGAGACAGTTTAGCTTACAGTCTCAGAGACAGCCATGTGACAAAGGAGAGGAAGAACATTCAAGAAGAAACATTATAAACCAAGGCTCTGTTAGGGGGACACAGCTTATAATTATTAGCAATATTATTAGGATAACTATTTCCCTATTCCATTATTTAAATACGAGTTCTTAGGGGATGGAGAGGAAGTATATGCTTAATTTTGATTTGATTTTAGAAAACACGAGGGGAGTTTAAAGCTTTTCTGCATCCTGGCCTTTTGTTTACCACTGTTCAAAAAAAAAATCGTTCTGAGACTGGTTAAAACCATCAGGAAGACTACAAAGGACTGTTGCAACAGATGTCAAGGCTGTGGCAATAGGGGAGAGCGATGGGGCTCGATTTCAAATACAGTAAAGCTAGCTGGGAATTTAGAGCCAAGGGAACATTGGCTGTGGGGTTGGTAGATGGACCAGAGCTAAGAGTGCACATCAAGGGTAGGGGGACTCTTGTCGAAGCAGGCCAAGCTGATGAAGTGTAAGGGGGAGGGGGCAGGAAATTTGAATATATGTTGAGAATGGTCACACCAAGGATGGGGCAATTCCTACTAACCTGACTTAGCCACATTTTTGCTGCACATGACTAGGCTGATTGAAAACAAGGCCGAAGGACAAGCCCTAGTCAAGAGTGTTCCCAGGAGCCTGTGGAAAGTTTGGTCAGGAGAGTCTTTGTCGACATAATGACCCTGTCACTAACTCTTCTGTTAGTAGCATGAGATTCATTGTATTTGACTGGCTTCCCATTGAAAACTTTTTGATTTGTAAATGAAATAAAATAGCCCACTTGCCAATCACAATCTCTTATTGCTATAAATCCACTAACATCTTACTTCCTTTGGATGCTAATATAGGGGGAAATGATGAATCATGAAAATGATGCTATTTTCCTGCTTTACGAAGCAACTGCTAAATAAAGGCAGAGAGAAAGAAACCTTTTCCCAGCTGTCTCATTGCCTTTTTAAGCCTGTATTATAAGCATCTATCAAATGAGGCAGAGAGAGGAAGACCATGGAATACTAAACTTTGAGACTCCTCTGAGCTAAATTTCACGTTTTCATCAGATTCAGAGAATGTGGGGCCCAGATATACAGAAAGTTGTAGAGGGACTTAGCAGGAATAAATCTAGGGAATGAGAAACAGGATTATCTAGAATGAAGCCTATAGCTAATACCATGAAAATTTCCTTTATGGTAGCTATTGAAGATTAGATCTTTCTTCTAAGAGGGATTTTCAGTCATTGCATATATTGGCCTGGCAAGTAATTAAACTGCCCAAAGGCCACCTGTCTTCAAGTTCCTTCAAGGCAGACAACGTGCCTTAATCTGTGAGGTCCTTGGATCTTGTTTCATTAATTCTGATTCACTCACAGTGAATTTAAGGAACACAAATTTCAGGATTTGGGCATGGAATCACATGAAACACACCAAACTTTATCATAGGGAGCTCACAGGCTACTTAGAAAGACAAATAATGAAATAGCCACAATGCAGTGCAACAAAGAATTATGGTAAGGATGCATAAAGTAAATTATTGGAAAGCAAGAAAGGACTACACAGAGCTCAGGAAAGGCTATTGAAGAAATCAGCCGGGCTGCCAGCAGCAGTTGTTGCTGAGGGTGCAGATTGATTTCTAAAGGCAACCAGGATGTATGCAGCCGGGGATGTACATGAGACCGGGCCCAACGCTAACCCAGCACGCACTGGCTTAATCTGTGCAACTCAACTAAGCCTCAGACCACTGCCATCCTCTGGGCACACATGAACCTGCCTCTGCGTTTGCAGACCACGGAACGCACAGCTCTGAGGCAAGGACTGACTGGTGCCTGAGGAAACGGGCAGGCCTTTGCAAGGAGCCATCACACAGCCCGCAAGGAGGGCCCTAGTCCTTCCTGCTCATGACTCCTGTCGACAGATCCTCAGTAAACATCAAGCACGGACCCCCTGTCCTCCTCTGAAAACTGGCAGAGGCCCTGACCCCTCCTCATGACTCCCATAGTTCCCTGCTCTTCTGCACATAAACCTCCCTACAAGAGAACCTGTAGCCGTTCAATCTGGTGGTGGATTTGAGGATTTCCTCCCCCCATCCCGGTCAGTGCCTTCCAGATACTAAATCCCTTCCCTGCTGCAAACACTCGGCGTCCAGTCTGTGATGTGCTGTGCACTCAGCACACCGACCAGTCATTACTGGCAACATGTATCACCCGGTGAATTCCGAAAACAGCGCCACGGCCTGGGTGAATCATGCACTGCAGGTGAGGCGGAGGGCAGAAGGGGGCACCGGTTCCGAGGATGAGCAGGTGGGCCCTGGGTGGTTGCGCTTTTGTTATGAGAATCTGAAAAGGATTTAAGCAGAGTAGAACTGAAAGGAGGAGTAATTAAGAAATTGTTTAGTAATCCGCATAAGTGATTACGATGAGTGCCTAAATTAGGGCATTGGCTGGGAAAAAAACAGGAAACAGAAAAGGTGTAAGTTCCTTTGGAGTCAGATTCCTAAGGATGAAGATCTCTTCTGGGGAGGCCAATTTTCTGGTTTTTTTGCCAACTTCTTCCTGATAATTTGCCGCTCTTTTGTACATAGTAGGTGCCATGGAAATGTTTGTTTCAAGTATGCAGAAACCATAAGACACTAGTGATTCAGAGACATTTCTTCTAGTCCCTCTTCTGCGTTCAACTGGAGCCACTGCGGACAATTTATGAATTCTCAGATTTATAAATTGTCTCACCTCTGGTGCTTAACTTTTCATTTCTCTAAGGATTTTCCTTTGGGCAGTTAGTTCTTGCTCAGCCCACATTCAGAGGGGGTAAGAAATGCCAGGGATTAAGCACCCGTGGATCCCTCCTAAGCAGTGATGATCCAGAGTGGTAAGTCAGTGTGCTCACCTCCTGAGTCCTTGATGTGACAGTTTTAAGCATATTCCACATAGTACCTGAGAGTTTCTTCAGTGGGATCGAGATCCAACTGCCCATAGCAGTAACCCCTTCCTAACTCAGTCTTCGTTTCCACCCTTTTGTTAAGTACCCCCCGCTTCCTGCATGTCCTTTATGGGTTTGCCTCTCCAATAATCCAACTTTATTATAATGTCTTGCCAGAGCTTTGCTTCCTGGGAAACAGAACCAATCTAACGCAGGAGGCAAGTGATTAACTAGTTTTTTGAGAGAAAATTGGAACCTTCCTTTCATAAGAAAAAGATAGTAACATGATAAAATCCAACAGGTCCTTAAAATGATATGCTTGTATTTTTTCAGAAAGGCTAAGGCAAAGAAAAATAAACCCACTTGAGAGTTGCCATGAGACAGAATAATCTTTCTCAAATAATAAACAGACAACATCAATCACATTGTTACTCTGCACTGAAAAAAGATGATTGAAAATAATTTCACTCTCCTAATCCCTTACTCTGCACTATCTCAGGCCTGCCTCTTCTTGATCCAGGTGCTCTTCCTGGCAGCCTGGCTCCAGGTGGAGTGCTCAAGCCCTAAGCCAGTGCACAAAGCAGAAATTCAGAGTCTGCTGCATTTATTTAGCTGCTCAGGGATTTTCTCTCCTAGTCCAGTTTTCATCTTTCTGAAGAGCAAGTGAATTTCATTTTTGACCAGTTGGTATCCAGATATTAAATTTGACTTTAATAAATTCCCAGGTATTTTTGACAAAAAGCAGACTCCTAGCCCTCTTCAAGGTCAAAGAAATCAGGCAATCCAAAGACAACGCAAGTATTTCTCTAATGTTATACTTGGTTCTTTGTTAGGAACCTTAAAGAATGACACATGAAGGAGATACAAATCTAATAGACAGCATGGTGGTTAAGATTAATAATACTGTAAAGTATACTTAAAATTTTCTAAGAAAGTAAACCTAAGTCCACGCCATGACACACAAAATGGTAACTGCGATATATGCCACATAAATGGGAGTTTCATTGTGTTAATCATTCCACAATGTATATGTACATCAAACGTGACATAGTTCACCTCAAAAATTGAGTGTACAACCCAAACCTTTACCATTTTCGTCAACCATGTCCCATTAAAACTAGGAAACATCATTAAAAAAGGCCCTGACCCCAATCAAGGTTTCATCACTGGTGTAGAACCTCTGAGGCATACTTTCCTAACTTTTCACATACAACTTTAAGTTGGTAAAGATAAATGCTTAAGATACAAAGAAACTCTTTATAAATTATATATCACCACATGATAAAAAAAAAAGTATTGTTTGGAGGTGGTTGAATTTCAGGCTTAGGTTTGTGGATGGTTGGAATAAAGTTGTAAAATGTCGAAGCATGGCAGAAACATTGTTAAATCAGTATTTTAGGAAAAGAAATGATATAGCGGGGTCTGTTAAAATGAACAGATCTTGAAACAGTGAGGTTATAGATGGTAGAAAAATGATATTTTGCTGTTCTTCAAGTATTAGGTGGGAAACCCCTTGACTAACAGCCTAGCAGTGGGAAGGAAAAAGAAGAGAAAGATTTGAAAGGACAAAATGATTTCAAGATTATTTAACCAGAGAAGAAGAAAGAAACAGAAACTTGAAAGCTGTTCTATTTAGAATGTGGTTGAATAATGTTGCCTTTGATAGAAATACAGAGTTGGGATGGGAAAGATTTGGGAGACTCAATTTAGCTTTAGAAATTCAGGATTATTTGCTTTAAATGATCACATTAAAATAGGATGTTCTATTAGAATTTTTACTTAAAAGGAAATTAAGCATAACAGCTTAGATTTATAAATGGGCTGTTAGAGGAGTGAAAGCATCAATGCATTTTTCAATGGAAAATGAAAGAGGGAAGTTTACAAAAATCTAAGTTATTCTACCCCTGGAAAACAGTCACTGGCAAGAGGAGGAGGAAGAAAAGAGAATATTGTAAAAAGATATTCTTAGAGGAGAAGTAGATCTTCATGAAGGGCATAGAGTTTCACGAGTGTTAAATTCTGCAGAAATGGAAAATAGCATTGGACTGATATTTACAAAATGAGAAAATGAGTCAGAAGACCAATTTTTAACCTTGAAATTGTACAACTATGCTGTTTGTTTTTACTAAATGTTTCAGTGAATGCTGATTTCACCACATATGAACTAAATTTTGATTCCAGCAACCGAGGATTTAGTATGATGATCCTAATTTAGGTTTTATTTTTGATTTACTTCCCTTTCTAAAATAAGCTATTTTTCTGTACTTTGAAACATTTCTTCAATATTATTTAGTAACAAAAATTTATTAACACAATTGAAATAATTATTATTGTTTATACCAAAATGGGACCTACTGCTATCAGTTGTTTAATTCTGTTTTTTAGACTCTCAGCATGCAGATATTTGAACTTAAACATGTTCTACTAAACCTTTGTCTTCTAATAGCATTGTCAATTCAATATGTGAAGCTCTTTCCAGTCTGTTCCATATAAAACATTTGGGTGTTTGGCATTACGATGTAGAAGTCTTGATCCTATTTATGATCATCAAATATCACATTCTATTTTGCCATAAGAAGATCAGAACATTTCATTTTAAACAGCTAATCGTTAGTGACCAGGATTGGGGACTATCGCTGCTTGGCCATCAGTACCTTTATCTCGGTGGTCCTCTAACCTTAGCGTGCGCCACAATCCCCGCTAGGGAGATCCCCGCTAGGGCCCTCACCCAGAGTGTCTGGTCCAGTAGCTCCGCCTAGGGCTAGAATGTGCCCTTGTAACAGTTCCCAGGTGATGCTGACACTGCTAGTCAAGGGGCCACACTTCCAGAACTAGTTTAGGGCAAGCAGGACTCATCTGCTGGATAAAGATTCATTAAGTGATGATTTCAGGTGCTAGCAATGAAAGGCTAAAAGGACAAGGTCCCAAGGAGAATGAGACAAATACGTAGTAAGTACTTTAATAGGGTATTTTATGTTATATACTAGAAGCAGAAAGTATACATTGATTATTTCTACCTCAGTGGAGGAAGTTGACCATTTCGGACAATCTGCCAACAGATTTTTATTTTCCTTATAAATGATTTCAGAGCAGCTCAATCAACTTATCATAGATCCACAATCCACCTGGGGTCATGTTTGCCAAACATTTAATCATTCTGGGTTTATTTCAGCAGACCGCATAGGTTAGTTTGACAATAATTTACCATATGGTTGAAAACAAAGATAGAAATTACAAAGGAAAATAATGGAGTATTTCTCTCTCTGTGTCTGTCTGTCTGTCTGTCTGTCTCTCTCTCTCTCACACACACACACACACACATTTTTAAGAAGTAAAAATCTTCAGAACATCAAAGTAAAATGAATAAAAAAGAAACCGACTCATGGCTAACTAAAGAAAATATTTTAAATGTATATGGGAGATAAAAACTAAAATGTGTAGAATTATTAAAAAAAACACTTCTCAAAATTTTTTTTGAAATTCAGTGTCACAATGGAAATATATTTTACTTCTAAAATAATCTACTGAACTCAAGCTGGAGGTTTTTGCCTCCTGGATTATTAGGCAAATGGAGTTCCTTCCCCAAGGAAAGAAACATGGCAAGAATTTCCCCTGTAAGGACACAGACCTTCCCACCTAATATTGCATACTGAAAAATCCATGTTCCAATACTTTTTCCCTCATAAATTTGGAAAAGTTTAAAAGCAAAACCTTTGCAACATCTATACTGCCCAGTGCTGGCTAAGGTATAGGGAACTTGTCCTTAGTTATGCTACTGGAAGTAGTTATAGTCAAGATCATGAAAATGTTTCTGAAATCCTATTTGGCAACGTACATGAAGATCCTAAAGTGATTAAAACCCTGTGGTTCAGCAATTTCCCTTTTAGGAGTTCTTTCTCCAGAAATAACCAGGCTATGTGTAATGTTAGCCACAGGGATGCTCAAAACAGAACTTTTTGAAACAAAGGTGAAAACAAAAATCAAGAAAAAATGTAACACAGGGAAATGTTTAAAGTATTTATGGAACATTTATGCAATATAAACCCTTGCATATATTAAAAGCAAGTGAGTATAGTTAATGGCACCAAAAGATATCTGTGAGATGATGTTAGATTCAGATTCCAGAAAAGTACATATAATCAGATTCCAGAAAAGTGCATATCATGTTGTTACAAAGCTAGATACCTTTACTACATAGGCACAGCCCAAAAAAAAGACTAAGAAGATTTAAAAACCTTAACAAAGATTATGACTGAGATGTCAAAGTTTGATTTATTGTATATACTCTATTTGGGCTCATCTTTACTCATTTTCTTTAATATACACATAGAACGTTTTTCCTCTCTCTTATTCCCTTTTTTAAAATCGAGGTAGCATTGGTTTACAACACTGTATATGATTCAGAGGTACAGGACTGCACCCCTTCAGGTGTTTGTGAGCACACCACACCCACCGCCACACATAGGTAACTTTAGTTCTTTCAAAAGTACTAAAAAGCTGCCAAAGCAATTACTTTTCTCTCACATTAGTACTTCAGAGTTTTGTATTTAAAGATAAATGTAATCCAGTATATATTCCACTATTTCTTTATCCCCTCATCTGTTGTACATGCAGGTGGGTTCTATGACTTGGCTACGGTGAATAATGCAGCTACGAACATAGGGGTGCACAGGTCTTTTCACGTTAGTGTTCTCCTGTTCTTTGGGTAAATATCTTGCAGTGATATTACTGGGTCATATGAAATTGCCATTTTTTTAAAGGCGAGTACTAGATTATGGGACACAGATGTTGAGGTGATTATGCGAAGAAAAATGTTAGAAAGTCAAAGACAGTTGCTGGATGGTTTCATTCGTTTGTGGAATTTAAATAACAAATTAACATGTCATAGCAAGAATAATTCTTAAGACTCTTTGCAAAATATACTGGTTACCTGAGGAATGGAGTGGGGGAACAAGGGAAGGAAGAGGATTGGGTAACAGGAGATTTCGTGGAGGGGGAGTGAGGCATGTACACATATGGAGGGGTGAAGTTATACTCCCCAAGTTATAATTATGTAAAAGACTGAAAATTTTTTTAAAACGTGAAAACAACTGTTTGAAGATTCAAAGTAAAGCAAAACATATAAATAATAAATATTTAATAAAATGAAAAAAAAGATTTAAGGCAGAGGAAGGTATTCATTTCTTTTAAATGGTATCCTACTGGTGAAATTTTTCTCTCCTATGTGGTTCCAAGTGCTAAAATTTTGAGCTTTGTTAGACGGAAAATGACTGGTTAACCAATAAAATTATTATATGATCTAAAAATCCTTTTAGTCATCATAAATAATGCCTCTGAAATTAACATCTCTTCACTGTCATTTTAATATAATAACTGATAATATATTTACATATACGTATTTTATGAGGAAATTTGCAATGTCAGATTTATAAATTTATATGTAATATCCTTATGAAATGCACATTTATAAAAAAAACTACTGTAGTTATAAGTGCAACTAAAAAAACCATGCATTGATAATAAATATTTTATATTTAAAATGTGTTTGGAAGCTAAACTTTTTCCTATCATATATTCTCTTTCATTATCCAAGTTTCTACTCAATTTTGATAGAGATAACATATAGTTGTTTTAACACTTCAAAATTTACAACAAAAAAATCAAAGATTAGTTTTCACCATCCATCAATTCAGTGAAGCATGAAACTTGCCAATTATTCCATCTCATTTCCCTAATACAATAACTTCACAATTCTATCCCTGAGAATATCTAAGTAGGCCTTACTAAAACTAAATCACTGAGCAACTGATAGAACTCATTTTTAAAAATGCTCATTTACTGTTCATTTGAAATTTTTGATTTCTTTAAATATCAAGATCTATTCATAGATAGTGAACCCCCAAATTATATTTTTGATTGTATACATGCAATCACACATGCACACACCCACTATTAAAAACACTGAAGACAAGTCAAAATTTTGAACTGAATCATCTTAAATGGAATTTTATTTATTTCGGAAATAAATGATAACTAAAATGAGCTAAATAAACATTGTTATCTTTTTAGCAACATGTGATTAGAAACAACTAAGTAAAAGAGTGAATTTCCTAGTTGTCATCACCATGTTCAACACTGAACAGACAAGTCATATATGTACTAGAAGCATTTTGTTACATACCAGGTCAAGGAGCATAAACAAGTAGGATATATGCAAGAGTAAGTCTGATACCATTTTGCTGCAGTTGCTCATTCCTCTAGATGTTTCCCCAGCACTTTGATTCACAATGATATACAAGCAGTATTGACCGCTGTAAAATATTTCAAAGAAATCAGATACCTGAAGGCTGTGATGCTGTACCTCCAAATCAAAACACTGTAACCCAACGTTCCCTCAATAAATAAAATTTAAAAGGATCACTGCAAAAAAGAAAAAAGTACTAAATTTAAAATATAATTTTTTTAGTGTTTTTATATTTTTCTTTTTCTGAAATATTTTTATTGAGGTTTACAACACTGTATATGATACAGAGGTACAGGAGCACACCCTTCAGATGTATGTAAGTGAATTAAATATGTTGCCAATAATGCCACAGTTGCTAGGCTCAATAATCTAATTTTGTTTTCTTTTGAAGCAACTATTTAAAAGTGAATGCTCTTCTCTTTGATCCACTACCAACTGCAAATAACCTGAATGTTAAGTTCCAATGTACTAGAGCAATGAGAGAACAGACTGCAGAAAAATAGGTTAATAATTGAATTAACATGTAAAAATAGTCTCTTTGTTACAAAAGAGGGTATATTGCCTAAAAATCGACTAGATTATTTTGTCTGAGATTAGAGGTCTGACATTATTTTGACTCTTGTTAGTTTTATGCCTCTGAAATTGACCTGTATTTTTATGTTTTATCATTCAAGGCATTTTTACTTAAACTCAGAAAAATCAGTGGGGGAATTTAATATTTGCTGTAGTTTGTTCTGAAGAATCAAGGCAATTCACTACTATTTTCACTGTAATTATATATTCTGTAAAATATTTAATTTTAGATGATTCATGTGAATCATACTGGCAACACCACAGAAACAAGTAGATTCCACATAGTTTATAGTGATGAGACCAATCGTAGTCAGTTAAATAATGACTCCATCATATCCACTCAGAATCTCAGAGTGTGATCTTATTGAGAAATAGGATCTTAGCTGATATGATAAATTATCTCAGGATGAAATCATCCTGGATTTAGAGCAGGTCCTAAATCCAATGATTGCTATTTTCATAAGTGAAAAAATAAGACTTGAGCATAGAGAGACAGAACCAGAGGACACAGACACACAGAGAGAAAATGACTACGTGAAATCAGCTGCAGAATTGGAGTTATGTTTACCAGCCAATGAACGCCAGGAGCCCCCAAAAGTTCTAAGAGTCAAGGAATGATTCTTCCCTAGAGCCTTTGAAGAGTGTGACCCAACTGGCACAGATTTACAGACTCCTAGACTTTTTGACTCCACAACTAAGAGAAAAAATTTCAGTTATTTTAAGCAACACAGTGGTATTCTGTTGCAGCAGCACTAAGACTAATCTGAGATATAAATGGTATTTTTACATTTATAAGAAATCTACTTGCCAGCGATATGAATTAATTAGCAAAGTTATTTTTTCCAAATTGTTCCTTGATTATACATTAATAGCCCCTTCATTATTAATAATAAAATAGTTGAGGACAGTCACCAGCTACATTGTAAGAATTGGAGTAAAATTAGGAAACTGGTAATATTTTAATACAGCTTTACTGGTTTTATGAATCTTTGTTTAAGGGTCAGATTTAAAAATCACTTATTCAATGATTTCCAGAGACACATGATATTATTTCCCTTTTTCTTTAAAGCCCATTAAACGAACCAACTGTGATCATTAATTCCTTGCTAATGGGAACTGAAGACAGAGGCAGTGAATATAATCCATGCCCGGGTCAGACGTCTCTGCAGTCCAAACTAGTTCCTACTGACACAAACATGTCCAGATAGAAGTCAAGGAATATGTTATAAACTGAAGAATGAAGAAATGTAGTTAAAGCTTATGTCAATCATTCAAAAGGAGGGATGAGGAATTTTACTTACTTGCTTGTTCTTTTAGTAACTTATTGTGAGAAATACATTTAACCTCATTGGATCTTACTTTCTTGTCTATAAAAGGAAGATCTTAAATGGACAATTTAACTTTACACCTTAAGGAACTAGAAAAAGAATAACAAACTAAACCCAAAGTCTGAAACAAGGAAATAACAACGCTTAAACCAGAAATTAATGAAATAGAAAACAGACACTAAATAGAAAAAGGAATCAACCAAACAAAGAGTTGGTGGTTGGAAAGATAAAATTGACAAACTCTCAGCTATACTAAGTTAAAAAAAAAAAAGAGGACTCATAAATAAAATCAGGAATAAAATAGGTGATATAACTGATGATACAGAGTTTGAAAGGATCATACAATTATTCAACAATTACACACCAACATATGGATAACTGAGAAGAAATGGATAAATTCCTAGAAATGCACAATTTACCAAGACTGAATCATGAGGAAATAGAAAATCTGAATAGAATAATGACGTATAAGGAGAGTGAATCAGTAAATAAAAACCTCCCAGCAAAGAAAAGTCCAGGACCAGATGTCTTCATAGATGAAATCTTCCAAACATTTAAAGAAAAATTAATACTGATCCTTTTCAAACTCTTCTAAAAAATTGAAGAGGGAACACTTCTAAACTCATAAGGCTGGCATATTACTCTCATACCAAAGCCAGGTAAAGACACGACAAGAATAGAAAGCTGCAAGCCAGTATCTCAGTTCAATGTGATGCAAAATTCTAGGAAGGGATTCATAAACATTTATATGCAGGAATACAACTGTGAAGTTTGCACACGGTGTAGGTAATTTGCACATGACGCTTAATAAAGTCTTAAATCCATATTCTAGAAGCCGCTCCAATTTTCAAAAAGCTCTGTTTAAACATTCTGGTTTCCCTTGCTTGATTTCTCTCTATAGGATGGCTGTACTTCCAAATCAGTAACATGAAAACAGAGGAGCTTAGTTTTGCAGTGTGTAAACTAGGGCATAATTAAGTGTGGGCCTTGGTAGAGCTGCTTTGATCTTTCCCCGCTGGCTTGTATGAACTTTGCAAGATGTGGGCAAATTTCTGCCCATTTCCTGAAATCTGTCCTGCCATTTAATGAACCTGTATTCGCCGAAAACACTCTTGCCGCCTAAGCAAACCACCTTATTCTGAACAATTACCAGACTCCCTCCACTCACAAAAACACCGACACATACATAGAATGGAACAAAAACAAAATGCC
The DNA here is from genome assembly GCA_004024925.1 of Scalopus aquaticus. Taxonomy (NCBI): domain Eukaryota; kingdom Metazoa; phylum Chordata; class Mammalia; order Eulipotyphla; family Talpidae; genus Scalopus; species Scalopus aquaticus. The sequence goes on along the minus strand of PVIJ01001156.1, from coordinate 135,452 downwards.
TGAGGCCAGAGTTTTAATCATTTCCTCCTAATTTGTTTTTGGAGGAAATTTTGTAAAGAGAAAAACTTTTTTAAAAAACTATCTCATTTAAAGCCATTCAAAAACAAACTGACATTCAGAAACTAAGAAGCTCGCTCTCAGTTTCTCAGGAAGAATGGCAGAATGGCTGTAACTGATTGTGTCGATTATGCTTACAGGATAATTTAAATGGGGTTTGATATGAGTGGTCATTGACTTAGAGAAGACCTGTTCTTTGTCCTTGTGTTCAGAGTGCAGTTTAATTAAAAGGAACAAGTCATCACTTGGAGTTAAGTAATAAGGAAGCTTACATTAAAATAAATTGAAGGTGTCAAATATATAGAAGCAAAAAGGTATTAAAAATTTTATCCCAGTGATTGCATACTACCAACACATACAAAATATACTCCAACAAATTCTTTCACTGTTGTGTTGAATTTTGGTAGGAGAGCCACTAATGCTTTGTTAATTTATCAAAATGTAAGAAATATACACTACCTCCAGGTCCCTATTTCCACTAATGTATTTGATGTGCATAAATTTTTAATGCCTTAAATTCATTTTGTTTAATTTTAAGGTAGTTTACCTACCACCATAAAGCCAGCAATGACCCCTCAATAAATACTAAAGACAGCAATTGTTATGATAGATGGGTGTCCTCTGCTCACACACTCACAGTACCTTCCTCCCCATGCATACACACACAGACACACACACACACACAATGATACAACTAAAAAGAAAATAGTATGACAAATCCTAAAGCACATCTGTAAGCTCAACAAGATAAAACTAGATTTATTTTGCTTTCCTATAAGGAGACGATTGCAATATAGAGTAAAAGAAAAAAAAAAACCCACAACCCTACAGTAGCCAGGACTCAATTTGTATGGGTTTTATAATCTAAAGCCAACAATCGTTCTTGGAAGCAAATGCATATTCATAGCCAATCTTGGAGCATGGATATCACATTCAACATATGGCAGATTTGTTCAAGCATATGGCACACCAATCTCCATTTGTGGGAACTTTCTCCCCTCCCCTCCATGTTTTCCTATGGGAAAGAATGCTTCTGGGCTTAACAAAGCAATGGGAATCTGACATAGAATATATGAAACCTGTATTTTCAAATGAAACCAGCAAGTATAGGCTTGGACACAGTTCTAGACTCCACAGGTTATAGCGTTTGGAGGCTAGGGCATGTTATATCCAAGAGAGTTCTAATATTTTGCCTTTAGAAAATAAAGTTCATTATGTTTCTACTGGCTCAGCAGGATCTCAGGAAGAGCGTCCCTTTACATCAGGGATTAATCTGGGTCCACAGAAGCACACGGGCTCTGTGGCTAGAATTCAGAAGATCCCTGAACTTCGATGGAACATATATTTTCACTGAAAATTTCTATTTATTGTAACTAATAACCAATAGATGTCACAGACATTATCATATCCTATTATCATTGACACAGATCTTAAAATATCTTTTATAGCTATAACTTCGAAATTGCTATAGTTATTAGATTTGCCAAATAAAGACACGTACATAGCCTTATATCAAAAATTTAATATTTTGATGAACGTATTTTAAGTGGTTCCCTTGTGACTTTCGTATTTAATTCTATCCATTTAGTAATGTTATTCTGAGATTTTATATATATATATATATATATATATATATATATATAGTGATGTGTGTATGTGTGTATCACTAGAGAGTTAAGGTTTTTAACAGGTTAAGGATCCTTACTTTTAAAAACTTCAAAAAACACTAAGGTCTCAAAAAAGGGTTGTGGGCAAACATACTGACAACAGACTTGAAATGGTCCTAAAAGCAAGATTTTGTATCATTTGAAATACAATATTTGACAATGACTTAAAGTAAGAATAGTGTTGAGCCTCCTTGATGGCCTAGGGGTTAAGTCCCAGGCTATCACCACTATAGTCTGAGTTCAATCCCGCTGCTCCCCTCAGCAATGTATTTCAGTAGATCCACCTGCTCTGCTCCCCACTCTGTCTTTGGGGAATTCTCTTACCACCCATACCTCTGGTCTACACCCCAGCTCTTCTACGCAAAACAAAAGAAACCTATAAAAATAGTAAGAACACTGTTAATGATGTATCAGAGTTCCAGTCTTTAGCTACCTTGTGTCCATTGGAGGAAATCACGTTTCCAGTATATCAGGCACTTCAAAATACTTAAAAGCAGGAGTTGAATTATGTGAGGAACTGAAGAAAGGGGTGAAGTTACAGGCGGTGCTCTTAAATTTGTAACTAGGCACATTTTTTTAGAAGTGTCAGCACACACCCAACGGGCATATGCATACTGACAAAACCACATACACGCATTAATGATGAAGAATTTTAATACCCCATCTAACAACCTGGGAGTATCTTGCCACTCTCATGGGCATCATTCCTGGGTCAAAGCTTAAAGCAAAGCATCATCTGCATTTAATTTTCACATACCCTTGGCAGTTTAAAACTGACATTGTATTCTGCTGAACAGGCAATTTAAGTTGTCATGAAAATGCCAATTGGGTTTAAGTATTTATTTTTGTACATTTATTTTACTGTAAGGTCATTCAAGGATGTTTCTCTTACCAAAGAGTTTTGGCAAATTGTTTTCCAGTAAATTTGCTTGTTTCAGTCTCAGTGAACAATGGCTATGCTAGCACTCAGAGGGAATGATAATGGTGCTTCTGTATGGGCAACAGTACCCAGAAGAATTTTCCAAAGTTTCAAAACAAAGCCACAGAGAAACTGGCTAAACACAGTTATAGATGTCTTAGCCTCAGTTCAGTGGAGAAGAGCACCAGGGCAAAATTATGATGGGGAGTTGGAAGAGCAGGAGTACCAGGAAAGTGAGACAGGGAAGAGGGGAGAACAAACACTGAGGGTGCCCCAAGCCATATGGCAATTCTAAGGCAGGTGAAGATAAAGGCCAAGCAGAAAACGACAGCTCAGAGATTTCAGCCGACAACGCTGCATCCATGAAAACTGGAGAGCAGAATACTGAGACAGCCAGGGCATGAGAGACCACGGTTCAGAGATGAGATAACCTAGAAACTAAGAACATAGTTTCAACAAATCCTAAAACCCAATCATCATAGAAATAAAATAGTAAGTATATCATAGTTCACTGAACACCAAATACAAAGAGAAAATCTTGAAGACAGATGAAAAGATACATTATCTACAAACAATAATAAGAAGAGTGGATTTTTCAGAAAAGTATGAAAGCCATGAACAATGGAATGCTGTTTAAAAGGAAGTAGCTGCTATTATAGAATTATATACCCATCTAAAAATTTCTAAAATGAAGATGAAATGTAGGTTGTTTTATTTTTTTTGTTTGTTTTTTTATTGTTATTTATGTCTTTTACATTTTGCATTCCCCTTGGGTAGCCCACCACCAATTCACCCGTGATCCATCTCCATGGTCCCTTGTGTTCTTTTCTATTCCATTTTGTGCCCTTTTCCTTCCCTCCCTCCGCCTCCCTCCTTCCCCCCCCCCCCCACTGATCACTGATTGTCTCTCTCCCACCCGGCCTCCCTATAGTCCTGTTATAAGTGAAACCATTCGATATTTTTCTTTCTTTCTGGCTTATTTCACTGAGTATGATCCCCTGAAATGTAAGTTGTTTTAGACAAAGAAATGAGTGTGTTCATCACCAGCAGAACTGCACTATAATATATGTAAAGGGATTTCTTCAGGGAGAAGGAAAATCATCCCATCCCAGGAGAAGCCTGAACATAAGGAAAGAAGGAAGAAAACTGCAAATGTCCACAGAAATTTTTATATAAATTAATATAGTTATTATAAACAATGAACATTTTATCATATGGCATTAAATATGTGTGAAGACAAAATATATGAGAATATTGCAAAAAATGAGATGTCAGTAAATGTAGACATAACCATCAAACTTTCTAATATTGTCTGTAAAGTTAAAAATACTAAATTATAGTTGGCTATAAAAAGCCACCCAAAGAATAATACAGGTATACCTAACACAGTAAAGGGAAGAGCCAACTGAATAAAATCAAAAAAACAAAAACACTTGATCATTCCAAGCATTACCAAGAAACACAAAAAATGAACCAAAGAATACCACAAGAATACCACTGATGAAAAAGAAATGTAAGAATGATTTTAAGATAAAATATAACCATATGAAGAGAATAAGATGCAAAGTCAGATTGGGAGAAAATACTTGTAAATGCGAGTCTGATAAAAGACTGCCATCATGGGGCCTCCCTGGTGGCACAGCGGTTAGGCGCTGTACTGTGGAGCTGTGGGCAGCAGTGACTAGAGTTCGATGCCCTGCCCGGCGGGGAGATTACCACATGGCGGGGCAGACCTCTCCTGCCTCGCCCACTGCTCCCCTCAGCAGTGTATTTCTGTCTATCTGCCTGTTCTGCTCCCCACTCTGTCTCTGGTGAACCCTCTTGCCGCCCCATGCCTCTGGCTTGTACCCCAGCTTGTATGCATAAATAAATAAATCTTAAAAAAAAAAAGACTGCCATCCAAAATATACAACGAACTCTTAAATCTCAAGAGGAAAACAAAGAGCCAAGTTAAAAATGGACCAAAGACTCTAACAGATACTGCATCAAAGAAGATATCATGAAGATCCCATGCAAGCCTATGGAAAGATGTCTCATCTCACATGTCATCAGGGAAATGCAACCGCAGCAATGAGGTGCCTCTCTCCACCTATCAGAATGGCCAAAATCCAGGACACTGACAGCACCAAATGCTGGCGAGGATGTGGATTGACAGGAAGTCTCAGTCACTGCTGGTGGGACTATCAAATAGCATAGCCACTTTGGAGGACAGTTTGGTGGTTTCATAGAGAACCTACTGTAGAATCCAGCAATAGTGATCCTTGATATTTACTTGAAGGTGTTGAAACTTTATGTCCACAGAAAGCCTTGCAAATTTAGATATGAATATTTATGGGTGTTTATAGCCACTTTATTCCTAATTGCCAAAACTTGGAAGCAATCAAAATATCCTTCAGCAAGTGAATAATCTCTGGTGGTCCAGACAACAGGATGTTATTCAGTGCTTAAAATGAGTGAGTTGTACAGTGTCGTAAACCAGTGTTACTTCAATAAAGTAAATAAATATAAATGAGCTATAAAGATAGGAAAAAATAAAGAGGGAATTTAAATGCATATTACTAAGTGAAAGAAACCAATTTTCTGAAAAGGCTACATATTTATGATTCCAACTTTCTGCATTCAGGGAAGGCAAAACTCTAGACATAGGAAAGAAGATAAGTGGCTGTCAGGTTTGGTGGGCAGGAGTGAATAGGTGGAGCACAGAGGATTCCCGAAGCAGGGAAAACTCTCTGTATACTGTAACGATGGCTACCTGTCATAATTTGGCTACATTTGTCCAAATGTATACCACATAGGTTACCACAGAATGTACACCACCAAGAGAGACTATGGACTTTGGGTGATTATGATGTGTCAATGAAGGTTCTCCTTTGGCTCAAAGAATGTACTGGTCTGCTAAGTGACACTGATATGGGAGGCTGTGCACATGTGGAGGCCAGGGAACAAGGAAATCTCTGTACCTTTCCTTCAATTTTGCTGTGAACCTAAAAGTTTTCAAAAATAATCTTAGTTTAAAAAGTATAGAAAACTTGGAATTTAAAGGGTACAAACATTATCCAAAAGTAACATGGGGCAAATACTGTCCCCTACAAAACCTTAGCTAACCCTAGAGATAATATGTGTGGAATGTAGCAAGTTTAAAACTCTCCTAACCTCCCTATATTAAAAAGACAGCTTATAGACTATGTCTTTTCCCATCAAATCTTCTAGGGACCTCAGGGTATCCTAAAAGTTACTGTTAATAATTGGAGTTACTGCAGAAATAATTTCCAAACTCTTGCAAATTTATACTCAGTGTTATACTGCGAGATGGAGGATTTTATGGGACATTTCTCCATGTCCAATGTACAGTCACCAGCCTTCTCACTCTCTCTTTTCCTGCTAGCTCGAGCTGCTCTGGTATTTTTATTGTTGCCAATTCCTTTCCCTATTCTCTCATAATTACTGTCCCAAGGTCAAAAGATAATTATGAAATAGCTATAAACAGAAAAATTATAAGTGGGCCTTTCTCAAGACTGAGTTTGGATGATGATGGGCTTTGACAGATGGAAGGGAGAAAGTTGAGATATTAGATCTGCTGCCCATGAATTCCATTATACTTTAGTTCTCATTTTTAAACACTGGTTTGAGTAACAGATCCAAAGTTTCCAGACATCCAACAGAGGCCAATTATATACTGTTGGTAGGAATATAAAATGGTACAGCCGCTACAGAAAAGAGTATGGAGTTTCTAAAAAAGTTTAATATAGAACTACCATGTGATACAACAATCTCACTTCTGGGTATATATCCCAAGGAATTTAAATCTTGATCTCTAGGAGCTCTTTGCATGCCCTGGTTCACTGCAGCATTATTCACAATAGCGAAGAGGTGGAAACACCCTAAATGACCATTAGTGGATGAATGGATAAAGAAAACTTGATATATACATGGAATGGAGTATTATTCAGCATTTAAAAAGGAGGTGACTTAGTGGTGGGTGTGGTGTGGTAATATACAGCTGAAGAGGTGTGATCCTCTCTTGGTCATATGCAGCACTGTAAATCAATGTGACCTCATTTAAGAAATCATCTATATCTATCTCTATATAAAAGATTATTCTATACATTCTTTGTGAGACAGGAAATTCTACCATTTGTGGAAACACGGGCAGATCTGGAGGACATAGTGCTAGGTGCATCAAGAATCACAGTAGGGCGACTACTGCATGACACCTGTTAGGAGGCATCTAACACAGAAACAATATAGAATGAGGCTGCCAGGGGCTGGAGGAGGTGGAAATGGGAAGTTGCTATTTTCCAGGTGTGAGGTTCCTGTGAGGCAAGAGGAATACGTTCCAGTGATCTGCCGTACAATGTTGTGCACGTACTCAGCAGTACTCTAGTGTGCACGTAATCTGTTCGGGGGTGGGTCTCCCAGTGAGTGTTCATAAGAACACTTTCCTTGGGAATAGAGTCAACGCTGTCAGATGATGTAAGGGGCTAAGATTTTAGTAAGGGACTAAAAGGTCTCTATGGCTATCAGCAGTGGCATTTCAAATGGCTAAAATTGGGCCAATAGCTCCCTTTTCAAACTGGTGTCTTTTCAGAGATGAAGCTCCATTATGTTTGACCATCAGCATTTCAAAGTCAAAGCAAAGGTGAGTGCATTGCTGCACTATACGCCAGAATTCCCTTGAGCAGATTTTTGGTAGGATGATTCCTCCAGACTGCAATTTAAGTGTTAGCAGGGGGCTGACTCCTGTCAGAAAAACACTCCAAGAGAGTGTGAGAGAAAAGTCCACACATCGTCATCACAATCTTGCGAGTTCCGTGTGAGCTAGACCACACTGCTGCTAGCGCTGAAGAAAGAGTTCTGACCTCGAATTATTCCTAAACATGATTATTACTGCGGGAGAAGAAAGTTCTGGTAGTCATTTAATAACAAACCTGTCTCGTGAAGGTGGTTTGACGTTAGGATGTCTTAATTGTTGTTAATTTAAGGAACAAGGAAAAAATCTAAATTTTGCTAACTTGCTCTGTGTCAGGCACTTTTCTGAATATTCTACATGTGTACTACTTCATTAACTTTTAATAATCCAGAGGAGGTACAATTATTAACTTTCTTTATAGGTGACAAATCTGATCATCAAAGAAGTAACTTGCCCAAAGTCATGTTAATTATCAGTACACCAGAAACTAAGCACTAGACTACATAATCCCCAAATTACAGTTTTTCTAGAATAGCACATCACAAATACTTCTCATCATTGTATATTTATTGATTTCATTTAATTAGGTGAATTCCATTTGACAGTGGGATGAAAATAAGACTAGAAGGATCAAGAAACACTATGAAATATACTGTAGGAATCATATCCCAATTTCTGTGTATGCTGACTTGAGCTGTTTTTGTATATTCATTTACTGATTATCTATCTTCAGAAATGCATCAGCCCAATGAAGAGAAAGAAATCTGTTCTCCAAAGTAACCCCATCACTTAGAGCAAGACTAATACATGGTAAATGTGAAACAAATATTTGATGAATGAATAAAAAGACAGTATGTTTCCTATAATTTCCTTCCCTTGTATTTTAATTCACTGTATAAAACATTTACTTTTTTTTCTATTTATTTTCTATTTCTAGACATTAGTATGGCAAGAAAATGCTTTAAGTTTCCTAAGCATTTCCTGAATCACAATGTTCAAAATGGCATATGTTTCTCAAAATTGTGAATTCTCCCTGTCATCTGTTTCTTCCTACCCGTATTTCCTGTCCCACGAGGCAGCACTTGGCGATTTTCAGAGTGAAGAAGATCTGGATATTATTGAGAAATTAGTCAAAGGTAACAGAACAAAAGACACGTGAATGCTCGGTTCTTTAAAACTTTTGAGAAACATAACAGGGTAGGAGCCTGCAGCGTGGAGCAGACTTGAGGGCCCAGCTTAGTCTGCGCAGGAACCCAGAGACTGATCGTGAGCAGACCGCTAGAAGGTCTCCCCAAGCACAGGCTCCCCACGTGTGGCTCTGCTCGGCTCCCCTGCACAGGTCATTGTGCTGCTATTGCAGCGGAAGCCGCGGTTCACCTGCTACTCAGTCACAATTGCAAGAGAATGGGGATTCTTGCCTTGTGACCTCTGAGATTTTCCAGTAGATGTATTTGTCATATTTTTTCTGTTATCAAACAGCTAGGAGGTTGGGAGGGTCAATGAATGGCTCGCTCAGGCATTCAGCTGAGAGGCATAAGGGCATTTCTCCCAGGCGGCCAGCCCCTGGTAACACAGGTGCTAAGAATTAATTTCTGGTGTCTGTAAAGCCTACATTTTGGGAAGAAAAAAAAAAAAGAAACACTTGTCAAGTGTCAGTAATTAGAGAAAGCCATTTCCGCAGAGTTTGTGAAGGCCATCTGGAGTTGCTTTGACCTTTCTCTTCAAGTTAAGAGTCAGCAGAGGCACAGCCATTAGACACTTAAAAAACATATTTTCACCATGCATTGTTGACCACACACCTGCACTATTAGGCTGTTAAAAAAAATCATAAGGAGTGCAAAGTGTTCTCCTACCTTGCCTAGCAGGAACAGAATTGTAAACAGAAATGCCTGATGGGTTTCAAGGTGACATGCTGTTTTCCAATCATCTTTCATGGCGCACTATTTGCGCTTAGGTAGTCACCAAAGCAATGTAATTAAAGCATTAAAGTGTCATTTCATTACTTCACCTTTTAGGATCCAATTTATCCAGCATTTTTTTAAACCAGTAGTTTGAAGCTCAAATCTTTTACAACTCTCAGATAGAACAGATGGCACAGCCATATTAGCAGTGACACTATATATACACACCAAGTGCACTGGTGCTATTATCTGGTTAAGCGGCTGTCAGCATTTCCATTACAAACCCAGCTTTCAAGGGTCTATAATTCAGATACTTTAAATAACATCTGGCTGAAACTTGGTGTAAAGAAATGATGAGTGTTGAGTAAAAATTAGTATAATTTTGTGAATGCGTGAATACTTCTGGAAGATTCAGCTTGATCAATTGGGTCCTTTTTTAGTGATGACTTCCACTTAACAGTATATTTTAGGGCTCTTGGTAGATGCCACTCGTTCATTCATCAAATATTTATTTCACACTTACCATGTGCCTGGTTATAACTGGTTATAAGCAGACAGAGTTCCCTCTACCTCCGGGGCTCATATATTTGGGAAGAAAATTTAAATTCAGCAAATAAAAATACAAATAAATGAATGACTCTCAAGCCAGAATGTGTAGTTTGGGACTAGAGTATGTTTCAGAAAGCATTCACATTATTTTAAGCAGCGTATCTTGATCTTTCTAACTTATTACTCTACTGTTACAAAAGTGTTTCCCTTAATATCTACATTGTCAACCACAGTAGCAAGAATCAATGGAAAGTACATCCCAAAATAATTCTGTGTTTTTCTATCATATTGTCCAGAGAAGGGAAGGGTACTCAGGTTTGGTAGGAATGAAGGCGTCACCATTTGGGGAGTCCTCTTTTATGAAGCTGTATCTCTAGATGTGAGGACAAACAAGTTTGAAAGTTAATGTTTACAAAGAGTGAAGAATTAAAAGTTGCAAGTATATAAAAGCTCACACAGATCCAAAACCCGGTCCCGGAGAGAAGCTCGCGTAAGCAACAATCTGAAGCTTTAACTTCGTGATTGACCTTCGCGGTAGGTATGGCTCTCAGGAGAGGAATCGGCCTGAGCCAATGGGGTGAGTTGAGACTAACCTTAAAGCCAAGGAACCTAAAAAAAAGTTGGATGCAAATTTGGGAGAAAATAGAAGACACACGACTGCTGACTGAATTGTACTCAATGACAAGAAACAAATACCATAAAAGAGACCAGGAGAAATTCTACTTTTCTGTTGGGTGCCTTTGACTTTTTCCCTTTAAAACCACTATTGTTGTCTGGAAACTTCTGTTTTCAAGGCCAAGATATTGTTTTCTCTCTAATGGGCAAATTAATTATATATAGAAAAAAGTCAACTCCTGCAGCAATGAATGTTTGACACACTTAAGAGAGGGATCAGAAGGCCATGTTTCATGTTGGTGGAATAAAGCACTATAATAAGATAAAGAGTACGTATGGTCATGGGTGTTAATGATTTACTTATTATGGGTAAGCATACAGAGGGAAGAGTACAGGCTTGGGAGACAGAGTTTTGAGTTCAAGTCCATGTTTTTAAACTTAATGAGAGTCGAGGTAAATTAATTTCTCTCTCAATCTCATTTACCATAAGACTTCAATAATAATATCTTCACTGTAAAGATGTCTTCAGGCTTAAATGAGATTTCTGTTTCTATAAAATTGCAAAAGGCAATAAATCCTAGCTACGACCCCATTAGCACTGCACTGTAGTGGTGAACTTTGAATATGTCAAGTAAAGAAAATCTGTATATAACACTATATAACCTGCAATCTTCTTTCTGGTAGTGTCCACTCGCCATGGCAGATATCACCAGTGAGGCTATGTCTATTGTGACACTGTCTCTCAGCACTGAATGTTGATAGCATCTTCTACTATATGCGCTCCTAGGGAATTACCCCATTCTCTTCTTTTAAAAGGAGCAGATCTCTCTGTGTGTTACAGCCTTACTTGTTCATCACGCATAATGTCTTGTAGGTATAATGATCACAGTTCCTTTGTTCAACGATATCCCACTAGCCAGCCAATTATGTTGGTGATCTGTTAGTTTCCTTTACAGCCCAAATGCTCCCTGCTCTCCAATTCATGTGAACTTTTAAGAACGCCATATGTTCAAATTGCTTCACTCTGTATTTAGTCCCTCTTCTACTATTATCCCCATCTGTGTAACTGCATGCTTTGGGGAGCAGATACTTGACTTTTTGTTGGTTTTAAATCCAAGTTACTGCCCGTTTTATTTACATGTGCTTTCTTTAATTGCTTTCTTCGGGTATTTAAGGTATTTAATTTGTTTCATGTTTACTTGACTAAAAATCTTGGTTAAAACAGTCTGTTCTGAGATGATGTGGAAAGTTTCCAAGTTGCCCATCTTACTCTTAGTTTGCAGTTCTAAGGATATGAACATTTATATCTCGATATAGACATCCTGTCTTTGTTCCTGAATCACTGCAGACTAGTTCTCAAAGTCTACACTTCCTAGAGTTATCTCCTCTTTCATTTATTTATGCCATTTAGCTTAAAGAAGGTAAACAACTAGCCTCTTAATTCAAATTTAGTCAATTTTCATTAATTAAATAGCATAAAAATAACATTGTTTAAATCCAAATGGTTATATATGGCTGGTGGTGCATCATCTGTGAATGTTCATTCTACTTGAAATCTTGGGGGAAGGAAGTGAGAAGAGAATAATCTAATTGTAAATAATTTACTTGAAAGGATCATACCGCTATACTACTGAATGGAATGTTAAGTCTTTTTGATTAGACATGAGACTTCTAGGATATTCCATTCCGGTAGTTGGTGAGCTTCTATGTGCTATAACTAGTTGCTCCAAGAGGAACGTGGCCTTTCTCCCTTGTCCCTAGTGTTGCCAATAAACCACTTGGCAATAATTTCCAAATTTTCATCTTACATGTATAATAAATTAGAGTCATAATACACATAATACTGAATTTCTAAAGGTGGTTATTATATTGATTTGAACTTTTCTATAATTCAAATTTCATTTTCTATTGGTCTAATATACCTGAGTCACACTTAGCAAAAATATATTATTTCTGACACATAAATCCATTCATAAAGGATTAGCAGTAGTCAATATCTAGCATTACTGTATCTATAACACACTGGACAGGAATGTACAAGATGTTGTAGCTTGACCATTTTGCATGTGCACTTAGATAAAATTTTACTGATAAAAGTAAACAAAATAGCTTTAAAAGATTACACTAAATACATTTTATTTAGATGTTTCTTATTAGGGACTACAGATATGAAAATATTTCTTCAAAATTTTTGGCATCAGTCCACTCTCTTTTCTACACACACACACACACACACACACACACACACACACACACACACACCTTACTCCCTCCACTTGTAAACCGGAAATTGCTAAAAATAAATGATTTTTAGCTGGATAAAATGAACAAACACTCAAATTGTTCGTGGAAAAAAGAAAAGATACTGCTGTACATTTTCTGGATTAGCAAATCAACATGTAGTTTCCAGCTGCCTATAGGGGGAGCTGCTGCACTGCTGAACGCTGAAGACCTGGCCTCAGTTAGATGTCTACAATTTTAAGCCTATTTTTACCAAAATAGAAAAGAAATACTAAGGGCTTATTAACATGTAATTGTGGAAAGCAATTTTTTTCTTTCTTCTCAATGTCACAGATGTCAACTGAATGTGTCTAAGGAAGTTGATACTACAATCTGTTGGTAAAACAGTGGTTTTTTTTGTTTTATTTTGTTTTTGGAAGAACATAGACCAGGTGCCAAGGCAACGTGTTAAATGTGGGCTGCACAATACAAAGAAGATAGATAACTTTACAAAAGAATAAAATAATTTCAGAGGAGTGGGGGACAAAAGAGTGACCCCCTCTATCCCCCACCAGTTCTTCCTCACCAATTGCTCAGGGAAAAATCACCACACAAATTTCAATAAGTTTATGTCAAAACTTAATGACTGTTACTTGAAATGTGACTTTTTTTAAACAAATGATAGAATCATCATGGAAGGAAAAGAGGAAGTAATTAAGATGAAATTTGTCAACTCTTTTTTATATGCCGAGAAGCAACAAGCTATAAGTCACTAAATTTAATTAAATTATGATGGAGATCTCAGTGTCTTTATTTCCTGACTCTTAGCTAAGAGTTATGAATACAAATTATTTTCAGTTATTGTTTTCAAGAGTTAAAGTATAAATCAGTTAATGGGAGAGAAATACTTTAAAATCTTAGATGACTACAATAATGTTATTGATGAACTGAAATAATTTGAAGATTTGAGGCACAGTTCCCAGGGTTATAAAAAGTGCTAGTCAGTAAACACATTTAAAATCCAGCAAAGTTGTGCTTAAGCAATAAAATTATTTCTTTGGTAAAATTAAGCATCTAAATGAAAAATAATGGTATCTTTTATTGGTGAAATTTATGTAAATTGCTTTGTTATTTGCTTTCTCAATGGGCCCAAGGAATTATAAATTTTTTAGTTGATTTCTTATTTCATTAAGGAAAGTATTCAATTTTATGATCATGTTTTGAGATAATAGAGCTGGTTGTATTACAAAAGTTTAAATATTTATAATGTGTTGTACCTGCTGACTTATAGAGACTAAACAGATCCTGTATAATATTTCTCTGAAGCATTATTTTCCCTTTTATAGTTACTAAATTCAGTGCCTGAATCACGCTCATAAATTACATAAATTATTAGTTAGTATAGTTACAATAGTTCTTTCCACATGCTATAGTTTTTTTTTTTTTAAAGATTTATTTATTTATGCATACAAGCTGGGGCACAGGCCAGAGGCGTGGGGTGGCGAGAGGGTTCACCAGAGACAGAGTGGGGAGCAGAACAGGCAGATCGACAGAAATACACTGCTGAGGGGAACGGCGGGCGAGGCAGGAGAGGTCTGCCGCGCCATGTGGGAATCTCTCCGACAGGGTGTCGAAACTGCATCGCAGCTGCTGACAACTCCACAGCGCTGCGCTTAACCGCTGCGCCACCAGGGAGGTCCACCACATGCTACAATCTAACCACAACTTTTATAAAGTATAAACTGACAGAGCAAAAGGGCTAATAAATAGGTTTCTTTTTTACTTCAACCAATTTTTAGTAATTGATTATTCTGAAATTTACTAAATCCACGATAGAGAACTATAAATCTCCAAGTTTCTAGCAATGGAACAGCATGTTTCCTATTAAGGAACTAAGAGAATATGTACAGAAGGAAGACTGAGTTTGAAACAAAAATATTTTCATAGAAATGGAAATATATAATTTTATATTCTTCACACACACATAGATATCAAAAAAATCTCCCTGAAATTATTTCTCTGAAACTGGAATATATCAAAAGAACTAGTGAAAGTTTAGGATAGATGATTATTTCCATCTGTAAGGCTGTTATATACAACTTTTCATCTTAGGAACTTCAAAGTCTTCAGCGTATGAACTGACTTACTGAGTAAGTCATGTATGCATTTAGCCCGATGTGAAACAAAAGACGAGAAAGTGAAATCTGAGGTTAATCAATTAGTTAATTTTAAAAGCAATATTATTAGTTAATGTAATGAACATGCACTGTGCATTATGCCTGGCGCTACAGTTTACCCTTGCAAATGAGTGTTCTGGTGAACCACCATGCTTGTTTCTTAGTGGATAGGTAGGTCAAAATACAGATAAAACCTAAGAATTTGGACCTGGAGAGAAGAGATATGTGAAACCCAGAGATCTCTTTTTATAGATAAGTAAAACTCAGAGATCCCAGTAGTGGGACAAAGAAAGGAGGAAAGGAGTTCATAGAGAAAGTTCCAAAGGCTGTGCATATTGAAGTATATTGTATACATGCAGATATAAATTACCCTGTTCTTCCAATGAAACACACACATACATACTCATATACAAATGTTTTGGCCGATATAAATATAAAACTTCAGAGAGATATAAATAGATATAAGTATCATTTGTGATCTCTATGAATTTAGCTACATATGTTGAATATCATATATATTTTAAAATATTTCCTTATCCACTCATATTTAAGGAAACAATTTTATTAAAACGTTTCGCTGCCAATTCCAACATCAATGACCTCCCACACGTTTTCTGCATCCTCTAACACAATCTTCTATTTTTTAGTGATAAATATTAAATGACTGTATTTAATCATTTATGACATTAAGGGCTTTGAAGATACATTTTTTTAAATTGAAGTAACACTGTATTATATAGCATTATGTAATTTCAGGCATGCATCCTAACAGCGTGTTCTAGAGAACATACTCACCACTTCAGTCTTAAGTTATTTGAACCCATTTTTGAATCTCTATTTGGCATTCCTTCTGAAAATGTTTACTGAACCCATAGGTGCCTATTTGCACATCATGGAGATGTTTAAAAACTTATCCTATTGACATATATCTGTGATCACCACCAAATAACTCCTTCTGATAATTCTTTTAAAACTAATCTTGGAAAGACTTGTTTTCCGTGACCTTTGACAGTTTCAGTATTGATAGATGAGACAGCTCTTTTCTATTTTTTTGGAGGGGAGCATTGCTAAATGCGAATTTCCCAGAGTTAAAGAGTACTTAAAAATGTTCAAATTCTGAAAGTTTTGGATAATGTTAATTTAAGCTTTTGGGAAACTTATTTAGTGATGTACTATGTGAATTTATAGACAGAAAATACAGCAGGTGATATTTCCCTTTTTAAAAATGACATAACCTTTGTTTGTTATTGGTGTGTGTGTGTGTGTGTGTGTGTGTGTGTGTGTGTGTGTAGCATTTATAAGAATGAAGCTTTGTGGCACATGTTGCGAAGGAAAAAAAAAGAAAGTCATGCTTTACTACTGGTGCTACAAAGAAGGGCCTGCGAGCACCATAAAGTGTCAAGTGTGCAGGGTAAGACATAAAACTGGAAAGGTCCCTGGGGCTTCTGTATACCACAGAAGGATTGGGAGCTGTGTGGGGCTGGCATTTAGGCAGAGCAGGTGGTAGGAGGGAGGCTGGCAAGGTATATGGGCGGCATACGGAATATTCTAGAAATCGCTGCACATGGTCATATTCAAATGATATTTAGGAGTTATATTATGTAGCTTGAATAATCCATTTAGTAACATGGCTAAAATATATATAATATCTGGTTTGAATTCATTCAAATTTTTATCCCAAAATGATTAATACATTTTGGCATGAGTTACCAGAATGCCTCATTTTTAAATATCTATACAATGCAATTGCCAATCTGGAATCACAGATAAAGCTACTAGCTACACAGTGGCATTCTGTAATTTTTGAAAAAGTACCTATACATTCTAATACAAATTGCTGACTCTCAAAAAACTTTTTTCCTTGAGTTGTGGAAGGACTAACATGAACTTCAAAGGAGTTCTCCCAGCTAAATTTACTTTGGAAGATGAAGGAAATGTTCTGGTAAATGCAGAGCCTCAACCTGTAGTATTTCGTGGCTGAATGGGGAGAAAGAGGAGGTAGGAGTAATGTTTCCATTTGGGGGAGAGTGGCTCAAGTCTGAGAATGTACAAACTACTAATAGTACTTTTCCTTTTGTCTTTTACTCCTCTGCTTTCCTCTCACATATTCCTCATTTCTTTTCCTATTCATTTTTCCAATCAAAGTAGACTGAGTAGGAAAGGTGTCACACTAAAGAAAGGTATTTCTACATTTCCAATGTAACTGCCTAGGAATGCAAAGGAACCTCTCTCTTAGACTGTCTACATTACAGTTTCCAGTTCCATGCCATTAATTCCATCCTGGTTTATAATCTCACCTCTCCTGAAATTCCTCTTGTAAAGGTCAAGTTGATGACATCCAATGGATACTTAACATGATCTCAACATCAAATCAGGATTCACGAACCCTATCTACTTGCCTCTATGCCACTGCCCCTGGTGCTTTTCCTTGACCTTACCTGGCCACTCAATCTCCATTTCTGCGAGCGGTTCCACCTTGGCGAGTGGTTCCACCTTCCGTGAGCAACACTCAAACTCTTTGTAAGTCCGGTAGCTTTACCCTAGAAGGTTTGCAGTTACAGCTCTCCTTTGACTCCCTCTCTCTTTGATGAGTCCTCACTGCTCTTGAGCTACAACAAGCCTTACACCCCTACCTGACTGGTCTCACGCCTACTGACCTAGACATCTTCCTATTTTTATGTTAAGCACAGTTATCTACCCAGTTCTTAAATTTATACTTTCAGGTGAAAAAAGTCTCAGTACTTGTTTTCATCCCTTTTGCTACTGTTTACCGATACAGACTGAACTAAATATTTCAGAGTCTGGAAAATATCTGGGATACAATTCAGGTGGAAAGTAGTGAAAGACAGTTTATAAGGCATATTCCATTTACTTTCTCTCCACTTCCCTATAACTTCCCAACATAATGGATTCAGAGGCCGTCTTTTTCAGCATCTAGGTGGGCCATTGTCTTTACAAAGAGGTACAACCTCTTTCAGATGCAAACAATAAATGAATATATTTGAAGTTCAACAGTTTGTTTCCAGGCATCGACTGGCCTGTAATCAATCACTTCGAAACGTGGTGGTTTAAAGTAACATTTAGTTTGTGGCTTCAGAAACGATACAATATCACTTCCACTTCATTCTAGTCATAGAGGCAGATACAAAGCCCATCGCCCTGGTTCAAGGGGAGTGGAAATAGACTCCACATTTGACAGGCATAGGTCAGTATTCTAGTCATTTTAGCAAAATATAATCTCCGTATATTTGCAGGTGAATAACTTTTTTCTTGGTCCAAATAAAGTCGTTGCCACATATTAATCATATGATATTGAATAAAATAAGTGAATAATTACTGTATTACAATCAGGTATTTTTCTTGGAAAAATCAACTAGATAAATAAAATACTGCACTGTAATCTGGACTAATGCAAAACAGACACCTTGCAAGTAGAGTCATATAAATCAACCCAAGAAATAGAAAGTGAATGTAAACTTAGACCTGGGAACAAGAGATTTAAAGAGACTGCCTATCCTTTTAAAGCTCTACATGGACATATACTTTTCAACAATTATAGAAGTAGCCAGAACACTAAAAGCTCTTTTCAGATATAAAATATAGGATCGTGAAAATGCATCACTTTTATGTCATTTATATTTCATTTTTAATTTAAACCTCAATCAGTCTTCCTTTCCTAATTTGATCCATCCATTTCCCCCTCTGTATAATACAGTCCCCACTTAAAATATAATTCCTTTTTACAATAGATGGTTTTTCTAAGAGTAAGATAACTTCAATTATAAGACTAAAGGAGAAAAGGATGAAGTTAAATACTTCACATAATTCCATATTAAGTACCTAAGAACAGGAAATCAAGGGTGCTGACATGGCGGAACGGAGGAAAATGTATCAAAGGAGAGGAACTTTTAAAATTTACTGATACCCCTGATATTCCTGGATTAAGTTAAAATTTATCGACTGACTATACAGCCAATGGAAAAACAACCAAGTGAAAACAAGTCATTTTATCATGAGCGTCACCTCAGGAGCATCATTCCTAAAATGTTAGTAAAAGAGGTGCCTTGAATTATCTTCTTCAAATAACTAACGCAAACAAAAGTGGCAGAGCCCTTTTCCTTCCTCTTCACTGATCACACGCTCACATGCACTTACACTTCTCACTGCTCACCAGCTTGCTTCCCTCGCTACGTGCACAGCTAAACGCACTTGGATTTCCTTTTCTATAATGTCTAATTTAATCCTGAAATGGCCCCTATTGGTACTCAATAAAACATGGCATGGTGCATCTATGGCACCATGATCTCTTAAAAACACTTTTTCTTAGACAAATACCAGATGGTTTCACTCATATGTTGAATATAGACAAACAAAAGAAAGAGTCAGACAAAACCAAACGAAAAACAAACCCTAGAAATCTAACTGTAGAACTGAGGCTACCAGAGTGGGAGAGGATGGTGGAGAGCAAAGTGTGGAGGGGGCCACATGGACTATGGCAGAGACTGTGGATGCCTTGGTAGTGGCCTTGGTAGTGGGTGTGGCGTGGGAACACACCTCTGAGGTGTGAACCTCCCTCTGAATTATATACAGTGTTATAAACCAGTGTCATCTCATTAAAAAAAAAAAGCAAGTATTTTCTTAGGGGTCTACATTTGCAGGGATGTACAAAGGAGAGAAATGTTGGTGGGTACGGAGAGACACACGATTACCTCCTTTTAAAACTCAACCTATAAAGTCAGACCAGTCTCTAATATATTAGAACAGATATTTCCCCATTCTCTATAGTCCTCCAGTCACTCAATTCTCCTGGAGTGGGAAGGGTGGGAAATGTTATGAAAATGTATCCTCTATTGGGTATAGTTCATGCATCTGAGGATTATCTCAATTTTTGAAGCTCTCTGCACTAACCAGAGCTGGAGACAGACCCTGCTCCTCTAGGAAACAGGTAAGTTAGTGTCTGCGCAGTAGATTCATTTTATTGCTTTGCATGGGCTCTAAGGGGTGAGGGGAGACTTTTGAAGGAGAGTATATAGAAGACCACTTTACCCTCAGAATTTTTCACAACTTAGCTCTACTGGATATAAAATAGTATCATGTGCTATCCTAATTTTAATTCCTCTAATATATATGAGTAAAATATTCTTCTTTTCATCTCTGTTAAAATACCTTTTCTAGATCTTATAGATGATAGTAAAAATTACTATTACAGACTTAAATATTACAGTTTGATAAAAAGAAGTTCTTAATATCAACATGCTATAATTTATCTCTTTATAATATTTTTATGCATGGCTTGAAAACTCTTCCTTATCCTTGAATCATAAAGATATATTTTCTTCTAATATTTTAAGTTTTCTTTTAACCTTTAAGGAATTAATGTGTCTGCACAAGATATTTTGAAACACGTATTATTTATGGTAGAAATTTTGTTTCTTAGATAGAGCATCAATTGTCCCATTAATTTAACAGACGATCTGTCCTCTACAGGTCTTCCTTGTGTGCGCTCTCTCTCTCTCTCTCTCTCTCTCTCTCACACACACACACACACACACACACACACACACACACACACACACACACAATTGCTAGTATCACTAACATTTATATTCTGTTTCAAATAATTTGTAACTTTGTACATACCAGTGTCTTCATTGCAAATAGCATGTACTAATGAATCTTGTTTTTGAAAACACATGTTTTTAATTCTTTGGACTTTTACCACTGTGTTTACATTTCTCATGCTCCTTCATGAAACATAAGCATTTTATAAGCATCACTTTAAATATCTGAACAATTTAGAGAATTGGCATCTGTATGATACATGGATTACTATTTGCTTGCCATCTTTTTTTTTTTTTTTTTTTGAAACTAAAAAATCTTCAGAAGACTCGGGGAAGAGGACACCAGAGGAAGTTACTTCACTCTGGGGAGAATGGACTGAGAGAAGTTCAGATAGGCGCTGGATTCAGAGGGTCCCATAGTGTGAGGTGAAACCAGAGTGCCTCACAATCAATGGGAACCAATGCTGACTGTACATGGCAGAGGAGACCCTGGAGAAATTCAGTGCTGTACAACAAAAGTGTGAGTCAGGGGGAGGTGTCCATCAGGGTGGACACCACAGTTCATACCTGCATTGAGGAAGGGTAAAACTGCTTGTTATTAATTTAACCATGAGATACCAGCAAGAGTGATATAGTGAGTCAGGTGAACAAGGCCCCCAGAAGGGAGACAAGGCTCAGAAAGGTGCAAATCACCCCACCCATATCCCCTGGGAGTGGGCAAATACAGGAACCAAGCAGATACAGTGAAGCCATATTGGAAAACACTGGGACTCTAATGAATGCTCAGCCTGCTAACTACAGAGATGTCGATCTGAAACCCAGAGAGGAAGGTTAGCAGTGCTAACACTGGCATGAGCTATGCCCACACTCACCACTTTCACCAGCAGCTGAACCCTCTAAAACCCTCTCCCCACAGAGGAGACCCAACTATATATTAGTTCTCCCTGGCATACAGTGTCATCTGCTGGAAAAGTGAAAGCTCTGTACCCTTAATGTTTAGAAAGCAAATAATGGGCAGATAAAAAGGTACAAGAAGCAGCAACCTGAGTCCACAAAGGAGTACTGCACCACAATGAGAGAATTAATCTCCAGAACCCAACCACAAAGACATGGATGATCTATTGTCTCTTTCTATCACATACAGCATTCAAAATTGCCATGATAAATAAAAGAAATCGAAGAAAACACAGAAAAGGTGAACAAAGATATACAAGAAAACGCAGGAAAAAAATGAATGCCCTGAGAAATAAAATTAACAAAAAGAAATCGAAGCTTTAAATAAAAAGTATCCAAGATGCAGGTTATAAAAAAAAATAGGGAAATAATTTTGTAGAAATCTATGGGAATAGAATAGACCAAACGGAAAACTGAATCAGTGACCTAGAAGATGATAATGCACAAAGAATTCAGGTGGAGTAAGAGTGATATGAAGGGGAAAACAATGAAGAAACACTTTCAGAATTATCCAACTCCACGAGGAAAGGCAATATAAGAATAAGGGTATACCTAAAGGGTAAATGAGAAAGGAACAGAGAAATTATTTTTAAAAAACAACAACAACAAAGGGAAACCTCCCAAACGTGGAGAAGAAACTAAATATACAAGTCTATGAAGCTAAAAACGCCAGGTTCTCTATGCCAAGAACATAGTAGTGAAGCTCTCAAAAGTTCAAGACAAAGAAGGAATATTGAAGCTGGCTAGGAGGAAGAAGCAGATAGCCTTTAAAGGAAGCCCCAACAGACTTACACCTGGCTGTGAAGACACACTATGGGCAAGGAAAAATTACAATAACATGGCCAAAATACTTAAAGATAAAAACTGCTAGCCAAGTTTACTTTGTCCTGAAAATCTTTAGATATGAGGGAGAAATAAAAGTCTTCACAGAAGAAAGAAGCTGAAGGAGTTTGCAAACACTAAACCCTCCTCCAAGAAGTGTTGAAAGGAGCTCTTATACCTAAATCAAAGTGAAGAACATCTGCAAAGAGTGGAGCAAGGAAATATCCAGAACCACAAAGTAGAGTACAAAGTGGCAGTAGCAGATTTTCATATATCAACAATCACTCTAAACATAAATGGACTGATCCCACCAATTAAAAGGCACATTGTGTCTGGTTAGCTTAGAAAAACAGAATCCAACTTTCTTCTGTCTCTAGGAAATGCACCTGAGCTCCAAAAATATGGTGCAAGACAAGGATGTCCACTTTCATCATTAATATTTGACACAGTATCAGAAATCCTAGCTAGAGCAATTAGGCAAGAGAAGGATATAAAAGCAATCCAAATTGGGAGAGAAGAAGTAAAGCTATCCTTGTTTTGTATACAAATAAAGAGCCCTAAAAAATTTACTAAAAAACTAATTGATACTAAAAACAGTTCAGCAAAGTGGCAGTTTACAAAATCAATACACAAAAAATAAGTTGCCTTCCTATATGCAAATGAGTTAGAAGAGAAAGAAATCAAGGCAACAGTCCCATTTACAACTGCATTAAAAAGAAATATCCAGGAGTAAACTTAACAAAGGAGGTGAAGGACCAATGCAAAGAAATCTGTAAGACATGTTAAAAGAACTAGAAGAAGATACAAAGAAATGGAAGGATAGTCCCTGCTCATGTACTAGAAGAATTGACAAAATGGCCATCCTATTCAAAGCAATATACAGATTCAGTGCAATCCCTATCAAAGTTTCAATGACATTCTTTAAGGAAATGGAACAAACACTCCTGAAATTCATATGCAACCACAAAAGACCCTGAATAGCCAAAGCAATCCTGACAACAAAGAGGAAGAATGGCAACATTATACTCCCAGACTTCAAACTATACTACAAAGCTATAATAACCAAAATAGTATGGTGCTAGGACAACAACAGATACACAGACCAATAGTATAGCATCAAAAGCCCAGAAACAAATCCATGCCTATAGGGACAGTTAATCTATGACAAAAGGGTCAAGAATATACACTGGAGAAAGGAAAGTCTGTTCAATAACACCGGTCAACAGTGAGATCGTTACTGACTTAAAAAAGGCCCTAATCTGTAGTATCTTGGTGTGCTGAACATGAATATAACCCTGAAAAATTTTTATTTACTCTCGTTTTGAAGATGTTTCATAGAATTCATTTTATATGTTTCACCGTGTAAATTTATCCAGTAGGACTGCAACATCCTAAATCAGCCTAGAATGATGTAATATTGCATCACATTGCATAATATCATCATGCACACATCATCCAGAGTCGATTGCATCATTTTCTGATGCAATGCAATACTACTGCCAGGAGGCTGCTGAAGTAAGCTGACGTCAGCAGTGCACTCTATAAAGCCCTGTCGGAAAGGTTGAGCACTGAAAATATTTCAGACTTTGTCTGCATTGAGACCAGTTCCACATGGTGAGGGACTTCCTATTCCAGAACCTCCAGCAGAATATTCTCTTGATTCATCTGATGAGGACAAGGGTGAGCCGACCTGTTCTTCTCCTGTTCCATCAGCATGCAGTGATCCAGATTTTCACTGTGGTGCATCATCAACCCCACACAGACTAACACAGGAAGAACTCAATGACCTGGTTCGTGATTTGGATTTATCCAAAAACAAGGCAGAATTGCTAGGATCGAGACTCCAAAAATGGAATCGTCTAGAAGAAGATGTCACAATTACTTTCTATCGAAAGTGCCACCAACAGTTGGAGCCTTTCTTCAGAAAGGAAAGTACTCTGGTCTTCTGTTCCGATCTTGAGGGCCTCATGAATGCCTTAGAAATCACTCATGACCCACAAGAATGGAGACTATTTCTAGACTCTTCGAAACTGAGACTTAGGGCTGTGCTTTTGCACAATGGAAACCGTCTTCCATCTATTCTATTCCTGGAAAGCTGTGCAAGAGACAAGCGAAGAAATCTAACAGGTAGTCTATGCCTTGATTTTTTACAGGTATTAACCGTAGGCCTATTACTATTGGCATGCATTTTGTGATATAATATCAATTTACTGCAGATTACAAAAAAAAAACCTAGAGCCAAAATTAGAATTTGACTGTCATATTTGTGTTGAGCACATACAGATTGATAGGAAATGACTGATTTTCTTTCAGTAACATGACTTTTGTAAAAATTTGTTGACCAGTGTAAGTGGTGTTGGGGAAACTGGACAATCGCATGCAAAAGAATGAAACTAGACCACTACCTTACACTGTACACAAAAATTAATTCAAAATAAAGACTTGAATGTGAGACCAGTAACCATAAAATACATAGGAAAAAAAAAAACAGGTAAAACACTCCACAAAATAGGCTTCAAAGATGTCTTTGTAAATTCATCTCCAATAGTAAGGAAAACAAACTACAAAGCTTCTGCAAAGCAAAACAACAACAACAAAAAAACCATCACTAAAAAAGACACCCTAGCAAATGGGAGAAAATACTTGTACATCGTACATGTGACAAGGGTTGACATCTAAGATATATAAAGAAATCATACAACAAAAACAAAGCAATCGCATCAAAAAATGGGCAGTGAGCTTAAAGAGGCAGTTCTCCAAAGAAGACATACAGATGGCCAAAAGACGAATCAAAAAATGCTCATTATTACATATCATCAGGGAAATGTAAATCAAACCCTCAGTGAGATACTACTTCCTACCTGTGAGAGAGGCCCATATCAAAAAGACCAGAAGCAACAAATGTTGGCAAGGGACCCTCCTACACTACTGAAGGGAATGTAGGCTGGTCCAGCCCCTGTGCAAAACAGCATGGATGTTTCTCAAAATATTAAAAAATGGATCTACCATATGACCTAACAATTCTACCCCTAGGTTCTAACGGAAGAATTCAAAAGCACTAATCAAAAAAGGCACTCCCATGCTCACTGCAGCGCTATTTACAATAGCCAAGCTGTGGAAACACATAGGAGCCCCAAACAGATGAGGGATCAGGAAGGTGTGGTGCATATACACAGTGGAACACTACTCAGCTTTAAAAAAAATAAACTCTCGCCATTCGCAACCACATAGACGGAACTGGAGGAGATTATGTTAAGAGAAATAAGCCAGAAAGACAAAGACAAATACCAGATGGCGTCACTTATATGTGGAATACAGAGAAACAAAATAGTCAGATAAAACCAAACTAATAAACCCTGGAAATATGACTGTAATACTGAGGCTACAGAGTGGGGCTGGGAGTGGTGAGAACAGAGACTAGGGAACAAAATGGGCTGTGTTGATGGACAATGGGTGCACGGCTGACGGGTATGGTGTGGTAACAAAGGGGAGACCCTGTACCTCTAAAACAACAAAAGAGGGCCTCCCTGGTGGCGCAGCAGTTAAGCGCTGCACTGTGGAGCTGTTGGCAGCGGTGACGCAAGTTCGATGCCTGGTCAGGGAGATTTCCACATGGCCCAGCAGACCTCTCCTGCCTCGCCCACTGCTCCCCTCAGCAGTGTATTTCCATCCATCTGCCTGTTCTGCTCCCCATTCTGTCTCTGGTGAACCCTCTTGCCTCCCCATGCCTCTGGTCTGTACCCCAGCTTATATGCATAAATAAGTAAAATAGAACAACAAAAGAAAATGTAAACTGATGTTACCACAATAAAAACAAACCTTCATAACATTCAACCATCTCATGATAGACTTAATACTGGGTACATTATGTTTGGGATGTTAATAGTATCTTTTAAAATCCTATTTTAAACTGCTTGCCACACATGATTTTTTTTAATCATATAAGTTAGCCAGCTGTATTCTTACTTAATTCTAAAAAATGCATTCTCTGATTTTTGAAGTGTTTTTATGTATACTATCAGAACTCTTGCTACAACTGTTATCCTTCATTTCTAAACCATAAACCCTAATTCATTTTACTTGTGTTACAGTATTACATACGCCCTTCGTAAAATTCTGAGTTCAAGGAGTTATTTTGGGTATCTGTATCATTGTTTTCTAAACAAAAGGAAGTGTTTCCACTATTTTATCATTAAGAGCGTTTCTTAATGTGGGTAAGGCCTGACATGGCGAGTCAGAGAAGTAGAGTGAAAAGAGCAAATGCATAGGAAGGGCGACAGCCACAGTGTGGCAGACTGGTTAGGTACAGAAGCTTTGATAGAGGAATGCATACATGAGGGATAATGGGAGCTAGGATTCTCATGGGTGAAAAAGGAATCTATAAATACTGCAGGGAAGAAAACCAGAAAGGGTCCCATGATATACATCTACATGCCAAAAGCAAACTGCACAAGAGCATTGAGTTATTTGCAACCACATTTAAATTTCTAAATACAAATCCCCACTAAAAGAAACCAAGGCTTTTGAAGATGTATGATTCTAGGACCAAGGTAGAAAAAGTGCAAGATACACCTGGGGTATTCTCCTATATCTCTTGCACTAAAAAGTGATGGGGGCACGTCAAAAGGACAGAAATTGAAGAAGCTCCTGATGTTCAATTCTGAAATCAAGATAAATATTGATAATAATGGACTGCATTCATTTAAAAAAAATAGGAAACCTGTATCTATATTGCTCTAAATGAATAAATTCAGAGTTTTATGCCCAACAATGTATTTATATAGTTTCAAAGTACCCTTCCCACAAAATACTTCTAATCAAAAAGAAGAAAGCAATTTTATAGTACCTGAAAGATGACATTTTGCTCCAGAGAGCAAAGTGTGTACCATCAGTAATCAAAATCGTGTCCCTCCTAGTAGGAAGCATAATGAATTCTACAGCATCACTTTAAAAAATTGAACATAATGGTGAAGAAACACCAGACAAACCCAAATTGAGGGAAATTCTAGAAAGTTACTAGACTATAATCCCTAAAACTGTCAAGGACATGAAAGTCAAAGATTGAGGAACTATTTCAGACTGATGGAGACTTAAAGAGAAATGATAAATTAACATAGTATCTGATTCTGAACTGGTCCCCTTAGTTATAAAGAATATCATTGGGACAATTATTATATTAATGGGATTCGAAATTAGATAGTGCTCATATAATAATGTCAATTTTCTGACTTTAATGCTTCAAACAAGGGCATTCCCCAACATGGCTTATGTAGAAATAGAAGCTAAACTTTTTGGAGGTGTCAGTGCATCAGGTTAGCAACCTACTTTCTTATAGCTCAGGATAAAAAAGTTGTGTTTTGTAACTTTACTGCAGATTTCAGATTATTCAAAAATATTTACATGAAAAGCTCAATATGTCATTGGAAGAGGAGCTATGTGCTTGAAATGTAGTATGTAATCAAGACATATTTATGAAGTGATTGGATGAATAAATTAGAGAAGAATGAAAAATAAAGGGTTGTTTGTTTAAATGAATTTATATGCCGGGGGAAAACGTAAGATAGGCACTGCACTTTGCAAAATGAAAATAGACATACTCAACATATAACAATTAGGTTAGGGCAAATTTTTCAAGCATATACTAGGTACATTTATAACCATTTATACATGTAATATATATATTTCTGAGATTACCAAGCCCTGAAAAGAAAAAAAAATGTGATCAAAATAAAAGACACACATCTGTGTTTACCAGCCCTACCCCTGTTCCTTTGTGGAAAACACACAACGTTTCTAAAAGTGTTTCAATTTGTTTCTAGGAGGACTAGAGTAACACATGAGTCTCTTTGGCCTAAAGATGGCAGCAGTGATTATCTCACTATGACTTTAGCTTCCTATAGTGAAGTTTTCTCTTTCTGTTGACACTAATAGGCAGCAACAATTTTGTCATTTCCCCCAGAAGTAACTGCTGTTGTTCATGCCTGCCAAAGGCAGTGTTTCAGCGGTTGGTGCCTGCTGATGCTTCCATCATGTTGGCTAATGCCTGGTATTGAGAGTGATTATGTCTGAGATGAGAATATTATCTCTTGTCATTGACAAAACCACTAACATGCCAATATCATCCCTGGGAAGATATTACTCACTTCATTTCTTCAGAATAATCAAAAATTGCTGTAACAACACATCTGCTTCATGTATTCAATTTTAGGGTTTTTTATTTGTTCTCTGATTATTAGGACTTAGTTAAGATTCCAAGAGATTGGAATCTCCTTGTAATATTGCTACTTGCCTTGAACACATGCCTGTTTTTGCTTCTCATTGTGTTGTCTCTCCAAAAAGCTAACTGATAAGTCTGCCCCACCTGTCCTATAGATGTGTACAGATATCAATAAACCTAAGTCTTTAAATCTATGACCCAATCATCACCCATGTATCATGAATGTCCTTCTAGTTCATATATAAATGTGACAGCATATGTGAAATATACAACACAATTTTCCAGAAAGGTATGCCAAAGTCCATTAGGCTATATAATATCACAAATTTGTAACTCTCATTTATACAGTTAAATGTTGTTTAATGGCATATTAGTCAACGATGAACTGCATATACACTGGTGGTCCCAATAGACTACACCATACACAGCTTAGGTGTATAATAGGTTACACTATCTATGATTAACTATACTCTATAACTTTGCAAAACAACAAAGTCACCCAATGAGGGGTTTCTCAATAATGTATCCCCATTGTCGAGTAACACATGACTGTTAAATGTACTAGCAGCTTTAAATAAAACCTGTACTGAATTCCAAGGATAGCTTAGAAATTCCATGAAGTATATGCCATGAAATAGAAAAGAACGTTATTATAAACTGTCTCCTAATTCTGATGTGTACTTGTATATATGGTCCATAAAATTTTCATAAGACCAAATTTTATTAAAATTTATGAACAATTAAGAACTTTTAATCTTCTACACAAATTTACCATTCTATAATTTTTTTATTGAGAAAGTCAATTTAGCTCCCTTATTTAGTGAAAATAAATATCAAATATATGTATAAAACAATTTTAAATTGGGATACTAAAATACACAAATTTTAGTACCTTTCTATATACTGAGCTAAAGTAGATTTGACTAATAAAGAACGGGTTTTACTGCTTCAGTAAACAGCATGATCATGGAAGAAGTTTTATCTATTAAGGAAGCAAGTTAGTAGTAATTAAAAATGTACATCAGATGAATAATACAGTTCCTTTTAAGAGAGGGTCTTCATTTGTAACACTTGCTTAGACACTAATGTATAATTTAAATTCCTTTGGGATTTTCAAATAAGGCAGGATAAATAGTACACAAATACACAGACTCATCCTAAAATAAAAAGCAAAACTCATACAGCTTCATGAAGGGAAACCATTTCAAAGAAAAAGATTAAATATGGGGAAAGACAAATGATAATTTCAAGGTTTCCAATAGAATACACATAATAGCAGCTACTCAGCAAGATGACAAGAGCATTAAAACAGTAATTATTTTTGTGACATCTTTTTTAGATAAAAATTTCATTTTTTTAAAGTTTTTTGAAAAATATCCTTTTACCCTTTAGTTTACATTCTCACTAGGTGATTTTTTTTATCTTAATGTAGTAGATGGATTATAAATAAAAATCTACATGAAGGA
Organism: Scalopus aquaticus; assembly: GCA_004024925.1. Lineage (NCBI taxonomy): Eukaryota > Metazoa > Chordata > Mammalia > Eulipotyphla > Talpidae > Scalopus > Scalopus aquaticus. The sequence goes on along the minus strand of PVIJ01001156.1, from coordinate 105,637 downwards.
TGACATATAATATTTTAAAAACCCTAAAGACTCAATCAAAAAACTGTTGTGCTAATAAATTAGTTCAATAAAATTGCAGGATAGTAAGTCAATGTACAAAAATCTGTTGTGTTTCTATAAACTAATAATGTACTATCAGAAAGAGAACTTAAGAAAACATCAAATTGAATTTGATGTTTATAATTTTTTATAATTACGACTGCATCAAAAAGGATAAAATAGCTAGGAATAAATTTAACCAAGGTCACAGATTTGTATATTGAAAACAACATAAGACATGATTTAAAGAAACTGAGGCACAAATAAATGGAAAGATACTCTGTGCTTATGGATTACAATAATTAACATTATTAAAATATCCACACTCCCTCAAGTTATCTAGAGATTTAATCCAATCTCTACTAAAATTCAATGGCATTTTTCACAGAAATAGAACAGTCATAAAATTTTTAGGAATCCTGAGTGAAAGAGACTAACTAAAGCAATTTTGAGAAAGAAGAAAACTGGAGACGTATGTGCCCTGGTTTCAAACTATATTACAAAGCTATCATAATCAAAACAGTGTGGTGTTATTAAAAATAGACACATTGGAACAGAATAGAGAAACTAGAAATAAACCCACACACTTACAGACAAATAGCCTATGACAAAGGAATGAAGTTTACATAATTAGGAAAGAATAGTTCCTTTGATAAATGACCTGGGAAAACTGGGCAGCCACATGCAAAAGAAAAAAATGGACCACTATATTACACCATAATGAGAAATGAACTCAAAAATCGATTTAAAAAAAAAAAAAAACTTAGCATGGCCTCCCCAGTGGCGCAGCGGTTAAGCGCTGCGCTGTGGAGCTGTCGGCAGCGGCGACACGTGCGCGACGCCCGGCCAGGGAGAATCCCACATGGTGCGGCAGACCTCTCCTGACTTGCCCGCTGCTCCCCTCAACAGTGTATTTCTGATCTGCCTGTTCTGCTCCCCGCTCTGTATCTGGTGAACCCTCTCGCCGCCCCATGCCTCCGGCCTGTACCCCAGCTTGTATGTATAAATAAAAAAAAAAAAATCTAAAAAAAAAAAAAAAAAAACTTAGCGTAAGACTGAAAACCATAAAACTCCAAAGACCTTAACATAGGTCTCAGAGATGACTATAAGCCTGACATCAAAAGCACAAATAACAAAAGCCTAAACAAATGAGACTATATCAAACTAAAACAGTTATGTACAGCAAAGAAGTCATCGACAAGAGAGAAACCTACTAAATAGCAGAAAAGATTTACAAATCATATATCTGATAAGGGGTTGATCTCTAAAATATATAAAGAACTAAACAATCAAATTATAAAAGGGGCAGAAAATCAGAGTAGACTTTTTTGTCAAAGAAGACATACACACAACCAAGAGGTATGTGAAAACAGCATTAATCATCACTGAAATTGACATTGAGACAATGAGATACCAATTCACACCTATTAGAATGGTTATGATCAGAAAGATAATAGTAAGTCTTGGCAGGAATAAGAAGAGCACACTTGTACACTGCTGGTAGGAATGTAAACTGGTGCAGCAACAATGGATAACAGTTTGGAATTGACTCAAAAAATTGAAAACGGAAGTATCATGAGATCTAGCAATTCTACTTCTGGGTATTTGTCTGAAGACACACTAACTCAAAAAATTACCTGTATCCACCCTGGTTCATCACAGTATTATTTACAATGGCCAAGATATGGAAACAACTAAAGGGTATACTGAGAGATGAATGAATAAAGAAATTGAAATATTATAATTTCTTTATATGTGTGTATGTGGTATGTATGTATGTATATATGGATGCATTTATGTATAATGGAATATTATTAAGCAGTCAAAGAAATTGTGTCATCTGCAACAACATGGACAGATCAACATAAATAATATGCTAAGTTAAATAAGTGACGCGCTGAAAGAGAAACACTGCACTGCACGATCTCTTATATGTGTGCTCTAAACATAAATTAAAAAAACAACCAAACAAAAACAAAACCACTTAAGCTCATGGATCCAGAGAACACATCATTGATTACCAGGGACAGGGTGTATGTGCGGATGGGGAAATGGGTGAAGGGGATGAAACAGCGAACAGAAAAAAGAGGGAGTTGTATCTCATTAACATTTTTTCCTTTGCCTGATGGGGATGATCCCTTCAGCATTTATGAACTTAAAAGCATTTAAATTTTGCATTAACATATGCATATATAACAGCTGCAATATAGAAAGCTATTTTTTAAACACTCCCTTCCCCCAAAAATGTGTCACAGTAATAGGATATTAGAATAGAAGGTATAGACTTTCAGTAATACCTAGGAGTCTAGAAAGAAAAGAAACCTTTCTATAAACACTTAAATTACTAAAATTCACTCAACAGAAAGTAGAAAACACAGCAGTCCAATAACCAAAACTGTAATTGCTAAGATTGGATTAGGAACCGATCATTTGAGGAATTCTAACAAAACTTCAAAAGAAGAGTTCATAATTCTTCCAGAGCATAAGAGAAAAAAAAACCTGCATGCATATACATGTATGTATATTTAAAAATATTAATGAGGGGAAATCTGAAGAAAACACAAATATATTAAAGTCTGGAAAAGAATTTTTTTAAAGAAGTTTAAAAGGTTTTTTTTTAATATATATATAAAACAAGACCATGTTTGCGCCTTCGGATAGAAGGTAGATGAACACCTAGTAAGCGCTTATCTGTTTCTTAGGCATTTTCACTTTGTCTACTAAGGCATTTATGGCTTCACCCATTTTTTCCAAATTGCCTTCATGCTCCATTGAATTTGTGTATTAATCATCTTGCAGGTAGGACAGTCTCATGTGTTGAATTTTCCTCTCTCCATTTAAAGGTTAATATGTGAACCAAGTAGGTTCTGATATGAGCTACTATTTTTTGCCTCTCATTCCTGGCTAATTGAGGTAATATTCCTGTATTAAAATCCAAGGAATTTGCTAAGACGTCTCTACACTCCTACTTGTAAATACAGTAAAAATTGGAATTTCTGTGGCTTGTATTTTGGGTTGTTAAAGCTCTGCCTGTAACACAGTGTGACTACAGCCCATAAAGAATTGCAAAGCACTAGATGAATGCATTGGACTATTTAATATCGCAAACTTCTCTGGGCAAAAATTAAATGGTTGCAACAACGAGGTGGCTTTTCAGACAAAACATTTTATAAGCCCAAACCACACCTACTGTGACTGAGAATGCCGTGGTAGAAGGCAAATGAATTGGTGAGAAAAGGTCAGATCTGGCTTTTAAAAAATCATTTAGGAAGTTTTTTCTACAAGGTTTACTTGATTTGGGAATGAGCTTCTTCTAGGCACGGAGAACACCTATATCTATAAGCTACCTAATTTCCTGTCTACAAAACAGTCTCCCTTTTCATGCTTTAATTTTTGGAGTCTAGGGCTAATGACTAGCCGCAGGGGGCAGAAGGGAAAGTCTCTCTCTGGCCATTTTTTGTACATGATATTCATGGGCGCTAGCAGGTACCGAGACAAAAGCAGCTCCTAATATGTTGTCATCAAAACTCTGTGGTCAGAGGGAGCTCCCCCCCCCCGCCCCCGCCCCAATTTGTTTCATTGCGGTTATGTGCATAACATAAAATTTAACATTTCGTCATTTTTTAAATTAGTGGTATTAAATTTACTCACAATGTTGTGCAGCCATCACCAATATCCATTTCCAGAACTTTTTATCCTGAAAAGAAACTCCATATCCATTAAACAATAATTGCCATTCCCTCTCCCTGCCAGTCCCTGGCAACTACCGTTTAGTTTCTGCAAATGTGCCTATCCCAGCACTTCATCTAAGTGGAATCAGACAATAATTGCCCTATTGTGTTTGGTTTATTTCACTTGACATAATGTTTTCAACCTTTGTCCATGTTGCAGCATAAACAGAATTTTATTTCTTTTTAAGGCAGAACAATCTTGCTCTGAGCATGCGCGTGCACACACAGGCATACCACATTTTCTTAATTTCATTCGATCTGTAGATGGACATTTGGGTTGTTTTCGTCTCTTGGCTCCTGTGAATAATGCTGCTGTGAGCACTGATGGTGTAGTAAGTATCTGTTTGAGCTCCTACTTTTCAACTCTTTGGGGTACTTAACTAGAGGTGGAATTGCTGATCGTGCGGTATTTTTATATTTAACTTTTTGAACAACTACTAGTGGCCGTACTATTGATACTTTATATTCCCATAAGCAACACACGGGGTTCCAATTTCTCCACTTCCTCAACAGCACTTGATAATTTTCATTATTTTCGTAAAAGCCATTCTAATGATATGAAGTGATGTACACATTGTTTGTAGGATTATACAGAGTTCTAATGCTAAGGTATATGCCTTCTTTTCTTTCTCAAATTGCCTCATGAACTATATGTATCTACCAATTGACCATTACCTAATTTTAGGTCACATTCCATTCTTTTTACCTTGCGGTTAGTGAGGTAACAAAAGATGAATTATAAAGTATCTAATTTTAAACAGGAAAATATTTTCTATTCCAAGAGGAAGGTAAAAGAGAATTTAAGAACTATGAGAAAAATCGTGGATCAGTGGTTTAAATAAGAAGCCTAGGAATAACATCCCGCTAACACTGTGCCTTCCACACAATATTCTAATAAGCCAGAATTACTGAAAGAAGAAATGTGACATTAATTTCATGCTTGGTACTATAATGGTAAGAAAAAGTTTAGTGTTTTTTTCCTCTTCTACTAGATTAACAATCTTCATTTCATTTATATTTGGATCCCTTATTGTGTTGAGTACTCGGCTGAAGCTGAGACAGATGCTTGAGAATTCAAAGGAAACCAAAAGATTAGGAGAACACAGCCCACATTTCCCTGTGGTGGCAGGAATTGTAAGGAAGTAACAGCAATAGGAACCATCAAATCTAACAGATCTCTGTTTCTAGATTATTTCAAGAGCAATTACTTCTACTTGTTGTTTCCCAGTAACCCTCCTTAAGGTAGATAAAGGGAAAAAGGACTGACAGGACACAGAACATTTACTAACACGTAAAAATCACAAAATAGAATGTATATATGGAATGTAACCAGTGGAGTGAATTCTCTCCAAACTCCCCCAAATGTGTGTTCTAAGAGCCACAATATTAGAAATTGTGATTAAAAACCTTCTTCTTATGTACAAAATTAAAGTGATATATTTAAAAGTGCATTGTAAATGTTATAGTTCCGTGCCAATATTTTAAGTATCACTAGTATATTGTAGAAGTATATATTTATTTCAGTATATTTACATTTACAGATTTTACTTTATAAGATATTCTTAGAAAAAAATATAAAGCTTGTTAAGTGTTACTGAAGCCTAAGAAGTTTAAAAATGGGAGCCTCCCTGGTGGCGCAACGGGTAAAGTCGCAGCACTATGAAGCTATCCAGAGCCACTGCAGCACGAGTCCGATACCCGCCCAGGGCGCTTCCCGCATGGCATAGCAGACCTCTCCTCTCTCGCCCGCTGCTCCCCTCAGCAGTGTATTGCAGACAATCCGCCTGTTCTGCTCCCCACTCTGTCTCTGGTGAATCCTCTCAACCCCCACACCTCTGGCCTGCACACCAGCTTGTATGCATAAATATATATATATCTTTAAAAAATGAAGTTTAAAAATGAAGAAAAGATCATATTTTTGAGTAAACTGAATCATCTCTTTAGGATGTCCTCTATTTTCAAAATGGAGGGTGTATATAATTGAACAAATAGGTATGCAGCATTAATAGATTTAATGAGATACTTTAATCTGTAGAATTCATACAAATATACATTAATTATAACCATATATTCCAAGATACTAATTTCTACTGTGAAAATGTTTTACCTAATATTTAAATCTCTTCTGTATTTATGTAGAGTATCATCTATGCTGCTAAAAGTGAAGCAAAGGACACTACATTGATTAAGCATCATCTCCCAAATCTGACATTACTTACATTTTCCAGGTAATCTAAATAAAGTCAGATTAGAAATAGTATGTTGCCATAAAGCAGATTTCAATTGGATGGTGGAGACTGTTTCTCAAACTATCTTTCCCTGTGGGATAGGAAAAGGAAGCGATCGATTTTCTGTTGGCTATGCTACTTGATAACAATTGGAAAATAGGTGGAGAGCTAATGAAGTTCCAGACGATTTAAACTTGTCATTCTGAGCACTGACTGAGAGTGACCTGCCCAGAGCAGCAAATCTTGCATTTATAATGACTAGTCTCTAGGAAAGTATAAACAAACACTTGACTAAGTGTCACCAATTAACCTTTCTTTGTAATAATTGAGTTATAGGAACATTAATTACAAAACTTCTGAAAGCTCCATTTTGTATAGTTCATCTTCCCACAACTCAAGCAAATATGATAATTGGGTCTGATAAAATGTCTAGAAAATTAAGTGCATAATATTAGCAGGAGAATGGAAAACAGATGAGTGGAACAGTTGTAAAAGGTTATACACATATGTATATGAAAGTTAAGTGCTTGATAAAGATGCCATTTTACCAGTAGGAGAACAAAAGGTGAGTTTGCTTAAAGGTGAGTCAATCTGATACCAATTTGCAAAAATCAAAAGTAAATTAAAGTGAATCTGTAACTTACACTATTCATAAAAGTAAAATTCAAGATCAACTAATACATAATACAAAGAAAAAATAAAAATAAGTGTTAGAAGGAAAGGGCAATCTTTAGGACCTTGAGCTCAGAATGACTTCCTTAGCAGGCAAGAAAAAATATTCAAGTAAATCAAATAAATTTGACTATCCTAAATTTGTTTACGTGTGTGGCAAATGACAGCACAAAAAGTCATAAATCAAGTGTGAGATAATAGGAAAATATTTGCAAAATAAACCACAGAATCAGGACTAGTGTCAAAATATGCAAATTGTTACTATACTCAGAAGAAATAAGACCAAAATGAAAAAGACAAGTTTACAAGAAGCAATTTACAGAAGGCACCTCATAGAATAGGGAGTACAAATGATTGGAAACACATTAAAAGCAGCACAGGCAATAAGGAAAACTGAAATGCAAAAAAAGATAAATACACCATTACTTTCAATCCATCAGAGTATAAGGTTACATAACCTAAAAATACCATGGCTGATAGGACCGGAGTAGAACAGAACCTCTCTTATGCTGCTGTTGAACGTAAAATTGACACTATGGTAAAACTATTAAACATAAAAATACAGATAATCCGTGTCTTTGAAATTTCATTTCTTACCATTTGTAAGGATTATGAGGACAAACTCAAACATGCATACACTGGAGTTTTAGTTCACCTCAGTAAAAACTTAAAATAGAAACAATGTAAATTTCCATACATTAGTAAAAGAACTGAAAATACCTTGGTATATCCACAGTATGGGATACTATGTAGCAGTTAAAGGAGACAGATCCCTGTAACACTGGTCAACAAATTTTTACAAAAGGCTTATCACTGAAATAAAATTAGTCATTTCCTATCAATTTGTATGTGCGCAACATGGATACACAGTCAAATTCTAATTTTGGCTCTAGGTTTTTTTTTTGTAATCTGCAATAAATTGATATTTACACATGAAATGCATGCCAATCACTGGTCAACAAATCTTTACAAAAGGCATGTTACTGAAATAAAATTAGTCATTTCCTATCAATTTGTATGCCATCAACATGAATATGACAGTCAAATTCTAATTTTGGCTCTAGTTTTTTTTGTAATCTGCAATAAATTGATGTTTACATCACAAAATGCATGCCAATAATAAAAGGCCTACGGTTAATACCTGTAAAAAATCAAATCATGGACTACTTCTTAGATTTCTTCACTTGTCTCTTGTACAGCTGTTCAGGAGCATCTCTGGGGAGTGTCCAGCAGTATTCAGCCAGCATTGTAGTGGACCATTTTCCATGGTATCTTTGTTTCACTGATGCGATATCTTTTTTTTTAATATATATTTTTTAATTGTTATTTATACCTTTTACATTTTGTATTCCCTTTGGGTAACCAACTGGGAGAAGATCTTTGCACACAATGCAACCAATAAAGGACTGATAACAAAAATCTACAAGGAGCTGACACAACTCAACAAAAACAAAACCAACAATCCAGTCAAAAAATGGGCAGAAGAGCTAAAAAAGTTACTTCTCCAAAGAAGAAAAGCAAATGGCCAACAGGTATATGAAAAAATGATCAGCTTCACTTATAATCAGGGAAATGCAAAGCAAAACCACAATGAGACACCACCTTACACGTGTGAGGATGGCACACATTAAAAATACAGGCAACAACAAATGCTGGAAAGGATGTGGAGAAAAAGTAACTCTCCTACACTGCTGGTGGGAATGCAAACTGGTCCAACCACTATGGAAAGCTGTATGGCGATTCCTCAAACTGCTAAACATGGAGCTTCCATACAACCCAGCAATACCACTTTTGGGAATCTACCCAAAGGACACAAAAACACTAATCCAAAAGGATACCTGCACCCGAATGTTCATTGCGGCACCGATGCAGTATCTTGATGAAAACGTTCACCATGTTCATCACTAACCATACCACAGTTTTCAGGGAAGAAAACCAGATGGGAAAGAAGGAAGTGGATCTTTAGAGACATATTGCAGCCAAGTTTCTGATACTGCATCAGCATGTCTTCTACTAGTTCCTTGTAGTTTTCTGCCCTAACATTCCCAAGAAAATTTGTAGACACTAGGCGAAAAGCATTCCATGCTTGTTTCGCATCACCCTGCAGCAAGTTGTTGAACCGGTCATCTCAATGCAGACAGAATGTTTGGGTAGACTATTCTCAACTTCTTTGGTTTTGTTATTCTGCCGGGAAGAGGAGGAACCAAGCAGAAGGAACAGTCTTTGATGGGGTTGCTTGGCTCTCTCCACACCATGGGGACTGCAAATGGCATGGATGGTCTTTTGCCATTTCACTACTGTGAAAGCTGTGTTGTATATGTAGCACAGCATGTATGTGGGGCCCAAGGCTTGTCTTGGTCACCAACCTTGCATCCCAAGTAAAGATGATAAGCCTTCTTCACTTGAGAAGTGATACTTTTCTTCTGGTTGGCAAATGTCACTTCCCCACAAACAGAGCAGAAATTGTTCACGCTATTAATGCACTTTGAAGGATGACTGTTCTGTATTGTGCCTAAATGGATAAAATCATAACAGTTCTATGGAACAGTAGCTTAAACTGTCTTGCACAAAGTCTGAAATATTTTCAATGCTCAACCTTTCTCACAGGGCTTTCTATAGTGCACTGCTGATGTCAGTTTACTTCAGCAGCCGCCTGGCAGTAGTATTGCATTGCTTCAGAAAATGATGCAATCAACTCTGGATGATGTGTGCATGATGGTATTATGTCATTCGATGCAATATGAGATCATTCTAGGCTGATTTAGGATATTGCAGTCCTACTGGATAAATTTACACGGTGAGACATATAAAATGAATTATATGAAATATCTTCAAAGCAAGAGCTAATAAAAAAATTTCAGGGTTATATTCATGTTCAGCACACCAAGATACTACAGATTAGGGCCTTTTTAAGTCAGTTATGATCTCACTGTTGACCAGTGTAATGCAAGAGCAGGCGCCCGTGTGTGTGTGTGTGTGTGTGTGTGTGTGTGTGTGTGTGTGTCTCCTCAGGACACATTGTTTAGATTTAAAAAGTATGCTTCAGGAACTATGGAGGTAAAAGACACAATTAATAAAAGCAAGTAAAACACACCAGATACTAGTACCACTTTAACATATTTTATGTTATAATTTCATAAGACGATTGCTCTATTTTATACATTCATAAAGATATATAAAATGGTATATGAATATTAAATAAAATCACAGACATCATGGCTACTTAATCCAATTGATAAGATGGATAGTAAATAAGACAAACAGAAAACATACAGTAAATAGGATACTGATAAATGCTAAAGAGAAATGATAATACAGGGAAAGGTGATAGGAAATGTGAGGGACAGAATAAAAAGTTTAAGCTGGTTTTCCATAAAAAGCATTATTAAGAGATCCCATTGATGTGGAAATTTCTAGAAAATGAGGGTGTGAGCTATACAGTGATGTGGGAGAAGAGCATTCCAGATATAAGATGCAAGGTCCAGATCCTGAGATGGAAGCATACTTGACATACTCAAGAAAGAACAATGAAGCTATTCTGCTTGGGAGTAAATGTGAGGTATATGAGGTCACAGAATAATGTGGTGAGGACAGGATAATAGATGTAGGCCTCTGGATATCATAGAAAGGACTTTGGCTTTTCCTGAGGGAGATGAGAAGACATTAAAGGACATCGAGCTCAAGAGTGACATCATCTGACCTAATTTTTAGCATAATCAATGTTCTCTTCAATCAATCAAAGATAGACTGAAGAGAAGAAAGAATAAAACTGGAGTGACAGCTAGATTATTACAGAATGCTGGCCAAGGGGTGATGGCAGTTAATCATGAGAGTGGAGAGGGTGAAGCAACTATAATTTGGAGGCCAAGTCTACAGGATTTGCTAAGAGAGAGGATGTGGGATGTGAACTAAAGTAAAAAGTTAAGGATAGCACCATGATTTCTGACCTGAGCAACTGAAAGCATAGAATTACCATCAACTGAAGTGAAAAAGACTGGAAAAGGAACAACTTTGTCTCAGGAACACAGGTGAGCGTTACACATGTAAACTTTGAAGTACCAGCTACGTCTCACATATAGATGTCAGAACTCTGGGCTAGAGATCCACATCCGGGAGTCACCAGGATAAAAAATGACATTTTGACCTATGCTCCTGAATGAGAATCCAGGTTTTGGTACAAAGGGTGTGTGTAAATAGAACAGATATCTGAGGTCTATGTCTGTGGCAGATTCAGGTAGGGGTCAGACTGGTAAACTAGGAAAAGGATGGTTCCCCAAATCTAGTTACTGGATTCTGCCCAGATTTCCCGAGTTTCCGTTTTTCCTGTTGTCACAAGGCACGACTAAGCCACAGCGCCACGGTCCTTATTCTCTTAGCCAAATGTCTCTAGATTCTGCCGCACCACTTCCTACATCTGGATTTAATAACATGACTTTTTCTTCATGGCTCTAGCAACATCATTTTTTCACCAACCTTCCTATTATATAGTATTTCTGAGAAACACTGTATATCTCTTTTCCCTTTCCAAATATTTAACCCAATACGCAGCCTGCAGCTCTTCTAGTGAGTAGTAAACTCTGTTGTCTTACTAGTCAAGTGTCTTAATATGAAACAATAAAATTTTCTTCCTTGTTTTGAAAGATATGTTGATATATCTCAATTAGGCACATAGAGGATTTAGTTTTCTTAATGACGTTATTCCAATATATTTACATTGTCTGTGGCTGTATCAACCACCCTAGAGAACAAGGAAGAGTTGCCTGAGGGTAACTGCTGAAGTGAATCAGTCACAGAAACAATGTGCCTGATATTGACCATGATTATTTGTGTAACTCGATAAAATCTTACTCCATCCTCCCTGTCTGCTTTTAGGAATACGTGTATTTGAAACAGAAGTATATGCCAGAGGTTCATTTCTAAAGGTATTTCATAATAGTGTTTCAAGTTATTTCTAGTAGAGGCTCATATATAATTTTGATTAGAAATCATACTGAGTTCCATCAAGTGGGTAAACAATGAGGACAAGGGAGAAATGTAATACTACATAAAGAATAAAGTTGACACAAGAAAAATCAAAACTTTTGTAGAAAATCACTCTCCCTAAATCGAATGTGGGAAAAATGTAACTCCTGAATTTACGCCATACATAACAATCAAAATTGAACCAAATCTGTTTCTACCCTGTGTGTTTTACTTGTTCTCCTTTTCATTCACCTTTCCCTGCCCCTTTTCAAACAGTCTCCACCACATATATGTATGTATGTGTGTGTGTGTGTGTGTGTATATATATATATATATATGAACAAGAAATTGAAAAGAATTATAGCCAACAAATATTAATACTGATAAAATGTATACATAACAGGATATATTTGCTTATAAGTACCCAGGCAATATATATTGAGATCTAGCTATAAATATCTTCCCCTAGAATTGGGGATAAGTGTTCTGCTATATATTATTGGTATGGTCAGAAGCAAGTTAGTCATTCTCTTAAATGTTTAGTTTTCTTATCTCTACAATGACATAATGTTATCCATCTCAAATTGTTGCTGTACATATTATTGAAATGCACCTGCAAATTACTTAGATTAAAACTTGGCACTCAGTGTACTGCGGCTCTTATCACTATGTAACTATTAACATAATAGTATTTATGTTAGAAACTATTAACATAATAGTAACATAATATTAGGAAAATGTTTTATGACGTGAAATGTGCAAAACTCATGCTATGCATTAGTGTATGTAGTGTAATTTCAATGTGTGGGGAAATACAGAGAAAAATACATAAAGGGGGCCTCCCTGGTGGCACAACGGGTTAAACGCAGCATTATGAAGCTATCCAGAGCCACTGCAGCACGAGTTTGATACCCGCCCAGGGAGATTCCCACATGGCGCAGCAGACCTCTCCTGCCTTGCCCACTGCTCCCCTCAGCAGTGCACTTCAGTAGATCTTCCTGTTCTGCTCCCCACTCTGTCTCTGGTGAATCCTCTCGCCGCCCCACACCTCTGGCTTACACCTCAGCTTGTATGCACAAATAAATCTTTAAAAAAATATATATATAAGGACAAAATGAAAATTTCTATTTTTATACTGCATTGACTTTACAAATGTTTATTTTTGTTGGTTTTCCAAAATGACTATTTGTTTCTTTCATTGTCAAAAAAAAGTAATTCTATTTGATTAGTGTCAGCAAGCAGGTTATACAGACAGTTACCTAGGCAGTGAATTTGCTATTTTATTTATTTTTCTTTCATCTGTTTGATCTGTTGCCGTCAAATAGATCAAAATAATGTATGTTTAAGCATCTGTAACAGGACAGAGTGAGCAGCTTATTTATTAAGTGTAGATTCAAGGAGCAAGGGCTTTGTGACTGTTTATAAAGATTCTGCGTCAGTAACTCCATACATCCTATTAATATTGATAGCGATATTGATAAAGCCTGGATAAAGCAAAAACTAATATTTCAAAGCCCAACTGAGAACACTAGAAAGCTGAAGGAACAGATACTGGGGGTGGGAAGGTGAGAAGCAAAGTGAAGAGGGGAACAATGGACTACCATGGAGGACTGTGGGTGTCTTGATGGTGAGTGTGGTGTGGTAACAGCACCTGAGGGGGGACACCCTATACTTCTAATACACAAACAACTGTGTAAACCAGTGTTACCACAATAAAAACAAATTTAAAGAAATAAACAATGATTCCAAAGGGAGCTGAGAAAGACCACAAAATCTCAGAAAGATGTGGTACATATACACAATGGAATACTATTCAGCATTCAAAAAAGATAAACACATGCAATTCGCAGCAACATGGATGGAGCTAGAAGGGATCATGCTCAGCGAAATAAGCCAAAAGGAAAAAGAAAAATATCGAATGGTCTCATTTATAACAGAATATAGGGGAACCAAATACAAGAGTGTCAATCAGCGAGAGAAAGGGGGAGATTGGGGCTCAGAAAGGGGGAGAGGGGAGCACAGGGGACTGTGGTGACTGTTTAGGGGTGAATTGGTGGTGGGAAACCTACAGGGAATATACAGTAATGTAAAAGACACAAATAAAAATAACAAAAAAAAATAATTTGAAAAGAAAAAAAAAAGGAAAACTGTAATTTGAGAAGCTTCAAGGGGGATGTACGTTGGGACGCTATGATGCCAGGCAGATTTGGAGAGCGCTAGCTGAGCTATTGAAACTTAGCAGGGTGGAAAATGCTACATCCCAGTGAGGGCACCCTGAGAGAGACAAAAGCTCCTCAATGTTCATGGCAACAAAGGAGCTCATGTGGCCAGCAGGCTCATTAAGCAAATGACAAGATGCCCCTCAACCCCCAATACACACGCAAACACCCCCCCACACACACACATATGCACTGACACATACTCAAATTCTTAGCCTTTAACTCATGCTTCTAAACTAGGCTCACATAAACTTATCAAATACAAGCTTTCCACCTCTTCCTTCTTTATCCCCCTCACAAATGCAATGGACTTTCTCACCTCAGGGTAGAAGACACTTAACACATCCTCAGTGCTTCTGCTATTTCATGGAACCTCTGACTCCAGGAAAACTAAGTAAACATCAGTATAATTAAACACTTTATTCTTTGAGGGGACTCCAAATCCATGGAATAGTACATAGAAAAATGGGTTAATTATCAAATCCCATAATGTTTCCCTTCTTAAAATAGCCCCCATGAATTTGCTTTCCAATATTTACTGTTATATTCATTTTTGTTTTTTTCTAATACAAGTTTTTTCTTCTTTTTTTCCCCCTAGAACCTACTTAACTGGCAGAATTAGTCCCTTTTTATTTTCTGGCTATCAGGTCATATTCTATGAGCAAGAAGAACACATATAATCACTAGGCAAGCATTATGAATGTAGTGAAATATTTCTTCCAGAAGGCAGATTTTAATTATGATTCTATTTGAAGAATATCAGTAACATGGTAAAATTTACATTCACTATTCTCTGAAATAATAGGGACTTAATGATTTTTTTTGCTTAAATCTTTGTTATTATTGCCTTTGAAAAATGGTGTTAAAAGTATTCAAATGCTCCTGATAACCCCTACCAAAATTAATTATATTACTGTGTTGAAAATAACTATTAATATTTAATCTACAGTAGATGGGTTCCCATGATTATGACTAAATCTCATTTTTTAAAATTCCTAACTTCCACATACTAGGCACACATGAACAAGCAGTGCCATATGCATTCTCCAAGATAGGCTTATCAAGATTTTAATCAAAGCCTTCCCTCCTCCTACCAAACGAACTCATTGATAGTATCATGGATCTGAAATAATAGATTTCAACTAAAGCTAAGATGTCAATTTTTCTGTGAATGATCATTTGCTTGCTATATTATTGGAAAAAACCCGTAATTTTGAAAAGATACCTCATCGAATTTACCCATTGTTTATCAATGCAGATTTTTGACTGTAACTTAACTGAAATTTTTATATAATTTGATATAATTAATTGATATAGAACCAGTAACTCTTCTCAGCACCCCCCAACTCCATGTAATTCTCCTCCAACTCTGTAAATAGGTAATGTTATCTCCATTATACAGACAAGCAAACTGAGACCATAAGTTTAACTAAATTGTCCAAGATCACGCAGGTGATAATGGAGGGGTTATACCAAACGTTTTCTCCTGTGTTATATCTATGTACAAGCTTCTATGTACTTCACATGCAGCACCCAATATTGAAGTCATAACGAAAAAGAGAGAGTGCTTTATATAGAGAGGTACTGAATATTGGGTTTGCCCAGGATGGAGGGGTTTCCTGCAATGGGCAACTTCTGGTGCTAAAACCAGTCAAGTCCTGAGCAAACTGGGATAAAGTGGTCAGCCTCAAAGAAACTAATAAATATGAAATATAGGCATACCTCCTTTTATTGCATTTCTTTATTGTGATTCACAGATATTCACTTTCTACAAATTAAAGGTTTATGGCAACTCTGCATTAAGCAAGTCTTTTGGCACCATTTTTCTAACAGCTCAGATGAGGGTTAGATCTTTTTAACAAAGGATTTTTAAATTATGGTACATACATTGTTATTTGGCCATAATGCGATTATATACTTAATAGACTATGGTATAGTGTAACATAATTTTTATATGCACCAGGAAACCAAAACCTATGTGTGACTCACTTTACTGTGACTTTCACTTCATTGCAGTGGTGTGCAACTGAACTGACAATATCTTGATGTGGTACTGGCATAAAGACAGCTCATGGATCTGTGGAATAAAATTAATAATCCAGAAATAAACTCATTTATGGCCAATTGATTATTGACAAAGTACTCAAGGAATTAAATTGGGATAAAGTTGTCTTTTCAATAATCATATAAGACAACTGATTATCCATATTATAGGACAATAAGACAATTGGATATTCACATGCAAAAGATGAATTTAGACTCAACATTATACAAAAAAATTTAACTCAAAATGAATCATAGATCTAAGTGTAAGAGCCAAAACTACAAAACCTCTAAAGAAGAACATAGGAAAAAAAGCTTTATGAAATTGAGTTAGGCAAAGAGTTCTTAGACATGACATCAAAAGCATAACATACAGTTTTTTGAAGGGTAAATCAGACGTCTGTGCTTCAAACCACACCACTAAGAAAACTCAAAGTTTTAGAAAGGACATGGAGAAGCTAGAACCCTCATACATTGCTGCTGAGAATGGAAAACGGTACAGCCATTTTGGAAAAAGTTTGGTACTTCTTAAAACATTGATCATAAATTTACCGAACCCAATAATTGCACTTCTAGATGTCTTCCAAAGAGAAATGAAAATACATCATTCCCACAAAGACTTGCACACAAGCAGTCATAGCAACATTACTGATAATGGCTCCAACTGCGAACAGTCCGAAATGCATCAATTGGTGAATGGATAAACAAAATGTGCAATCCCACATAATGAAACACTGTCAGTCAAGAGAAAAATACCATTGATGAATTCTACCACATTGAGAAATTTTAACAACATTATGCTAAATGAGAGTCTGAATCAAAAAGTTGTGTGTCATGTAAATCCATTATAATAAATGTCTGGAAAAAGCAAATTGTATACAGACAGAAAACCAGTTAGTGACTGTTTAGGACTGGAGGTTGGAATGGGGATTGACTGCAAAGGGACAAGATGGATCTTCCTGGGGTGATGGAAAGCTCTAAAATCTTTCTGGATTTTGTAATAATTGTACATGTCCAGAAATTTACTGAAAATCATTGAATGGTACACTCACAATGGGTGAATGGGTGTAAATTACATTTCAATTAAACTATTAGCCAAAAGAAGGAAGAGAAATTTTGCCTCTGGTTGGTCAGCTATTAAGAAGAGTAGTCAAGGAAAAATGAGGGGACAGATAAGGGAGAGAGAGAAAGACATCTGGATAATAGTTGGATTCTGAGGCCAAAGGACAGAATATGGCCAGTGAAAAATTCCCAATGGCAAATGTGGCCAAGAAATTTTAGGAATGTTTAGCTGAATTTCAGTATCCACATTTGCTACTCTGATAGGAAAATATAGGTAAGGCAGCATGAACTCTTCTATTCCTTACATCAGTACATCCTTTAATTCTGCAACTAGCCACAATTTTCCTTTTATCACAGGTAATCAATATCTCACTATCTCTGAGCACTGGAAGTAAGGCCACCATGATGTCTTGTTACAAAAAACAAATGACTCATAAATGCAATTAAATCTCTCCTCTTTAGAGGTAAGAATTTTGTACACTGGCTCTGTGAAATTCCTATTTTTTCCAATTGGAGTTAGGAAGACTCCCCATCCATGACCTACTACTTTCGATGTGGAATTAGCTTCTGACTCTGCTAGAATGTTCCTGAAAACCACAGGAACTAATAGAAATATGACCAACATCCTGCCTGGAGGGTCATGAGATACTTTGGCAAAAGCACCCACGGATCTGCCCCGGTACCCATCACTGCTTGTCCAGTTTTTACCTTTATTTGCTCCTAGTCATGTTATTACTGATCGTACCTACAGACTGCACTGGAAGTACAGTGTGCTTTGCCAAGAATAACCACAGTGGAACAATGCAGGGTGATTCTCCCAAAAGAGATGAGTTTCCTGTCTCATAAAATGGTGTAGACAACGGTAGACTACCACATATTCACGCTTCATACAGACTTGTGTTCAAATCTGAGCTCCATTATCGGTTTACTGCATATCCTTGGAAAAAAGTACCTTAATCTTGTTGAGCCTCATTCTACCCATATTAAGCATGGGGATAACTGTTACATTTAATTCATAAAGAGCCATCATGAGGTATAATTAAAAGACATATCATAGTGTATTACATACAGTGGGCAAATGAATTCATAGAGATTATTATTTGTCATTCAATTTACCAATTTTCCTTACTGGTACAGTGACCACATGTGACTGAAAATTTATCTCCTTAGTGATTTTCTGTTCAGTGGCTCTTTATTCCAGTGGGGAATATTATCTATCCATTCATCCATCCATGCTGACATCCCTACCTATTAATTGAATCTCTAAAATACTAAAAGGTGGAGCTTCCATACGACCCAGCAATCCCACTTTTGGGAATTTACCCAAAGGACACAAAAACACTAATCCGAAAGGATACATGCACCCGTATGTTCATTGCGGCACCGTTCAAAATAGCAAAGGTATGGAAGAAACCCAGATGTCCAAAAATAGATGATTGGATCAAGAAGATGTGGTACATATACACAATGGAATACTATTCAGCATTCAAAGAAGATAAACACATGCAATTTGCAGCGACATGGATGGAATTAGAGGGGATCATACTCAATGAAATAAGCCAGAAAGAATGAGAAAAATATCGAATGGTTTCACTTATAACAGGACTATAAGGAAACCAAATAAGAGAGAGACAATGGTGGGGGGAAGAGAAGGAAAAGGGCACAAAATGGAATAGAAAAGAACACAAGGGACCATGGAGATGGATCACGGGTAAATTGGTAGTGGGCTACCCAAGGGGAATACAAAATGTAAAAGACATAAATAACAATAAAAATATATATTAAAAAAATAAAATAAAATACTAAAAGGTGAATTTAATATATTTAAAAATGTGAATATTTCCACTGAAAGTTTCAGCATACATAGTATGACTATCAAGTAATAAGATGGATTTCAAATGAGAAAACATCTCTGCATATAGTTAGGGAACTGATCTTATCATTTTAGGAACATGGTTTATGTAACCTGGAGAGACAATTCTCATATCTAAGTTCTATTGGGGAACTATAAAGTAATTCTAATGAATTTTTATAGCCTAAGTATATAAAATTATACACTCATAGATGCCTCAATTTTGAATTCTCTTATTTATACAGGGATTTGTGTGATAAAATTTTATCAGTCTATATTTCATAAACCGAGCATTATAAGTTTAGAATTTATTTTAAACAATTATCTATCCTATACTGAGGAATCTCTGGGGAGTGAGTCTGTTTAAAAGTTACACATATAAAAATAAGATAGAAAATTTGTTTGCTGCCTTAAGACAGAGAAATGAAACACTGTACAAAAATGAACAATGATGTAAAAATACATAAATTTAAAAAAAAATACAAAGCAAAAGTCTCAGTGACAGGATCTGTTTCGCAAGTAGAGGACTGTTCACATGCTTTCTCTTCCAGTCTCTCTATCCCAAGGTTCTGTGATTTCCAGAAAAGTTTGGTCATCACCCACTAGCTCATTTTCTTGTGTTTGGCTGGGTATTCCAGTAAAAGACTCAGAGGCAAGAATTCATGTAAAAGTGACTTTCTAGAAAATATACCTGGGAAAGGTGGTACGGGAGTGAGAGGGGAGGACTGGGGCAGACGAGAACCTAAGCAAGTGTGCAGGATCAAGGAAAGCCCCACTGAGGGGAACTTGGCCTAAATCCCAGAGAGGAGCCTTAGGGCTACTGGTTGTACTTGAGAGTTATCTCCATCATGTCACAAAGGAGTTGGGCCGTTTATACCCCCCATACCAGTCACTTATTAAACTGGTGGGGAAAGGGAAAGGCAGTAGATTCCCAGGCACTTCTGGCTCTCCGTGTACCCAAGCCATGCAGGTTTGGCAGCTTGAGAAGAATCCTCCAGACAGAGAGGCTGGTACTGGTTTTTGGGAATGAAAGTCCATAAGCACTTGGTATACATAAAAATGGTAAAAGGATTAAAAGTTGTGGGTCTGCTAATTCTAAGCTGCCTGACTAACCACCATTTAGTTATCTACAAGCTCTGCTTTCCTTCCCAAGGTCAAGTACTGCCGGTCAATCAGTTTTAGGAGCCCAACCCTACACGGTGCCTTTCATCTTCTAAGCAGATCACTTAGGGGAAGGGAATGCATCGCAAGGTGTGACTGGGAATGCCTTGGGGGGCTGAGGACCTATGCAGGACAAAGGACCCCAGAAGCTGATCTATGGAACGCCTTATTGATAGGATTGAATCCTTGGCTGGGGAATTTAAGGCTTGACCTCTATGAGTCATCAACCAGAGAAGTTCATCTTGGAGAGCAAATCTACATGCCCTGATGCTATAGATAATAGGTTACACCCTTTTATCTACTTTCGCTCTTCTCCGTGTTTTCCTCTTTATGCTTAAACTGATGTGATCCCACTGCCCACTTATAAAGTATAAAAGACCCACCAAAATTAAATAAACGAGAGACTTGCACCAGGACTAAAGACTGTTCCTGCCTCCTCATACGCCGATGCCTCCCCTCCTTTGGGGAACCCCAATCTGGCTGGAGCTGGACTCCGGCAAAAAGTGATCAAATAATCCTAGGGGATAATATGCAAAGCACTGGCCACATCTGCTACTACACTCAGTTCTCTGCTTTAAAAAAAATACTGTTTTGGAGAGTGCCAATGTGCATAGTCCCAGGCCATCAAAGACTGGATCACAACTGGCCTGTTTTGTCTATGGTAATTATGGTAATGCTGTTTCTTTGGCCTTAGAGTGATCTAGGTGTGAACATATGCCTTTTATTTGGTAAATGGAAAATCTACTTTAGACCTTTAGGAAAAATGTTTCCCCTGAAAACATAATCTTTCCTCTCATGCTTTCTGCCTTTCATGTTTCCACTTGAGACTGTGATACTTAGAGCTACTGTAGCCATCAAATTTCTATCAGTGAAGTTCTGAAGGAGTGTCAGTACCAGAAGACACTGGGGAACAAATCAACCCAAAGACTGGCAATCTCTGAACTTCTGGACAAATAATAAATGTCATTCGGACTGAAGTCAGAGGTTTTCCATCTACACTGTGTGTACCTCTGGGTCGGGCAAAGATATCCCTACAATAGAAAGCAGAGAGTATACAGAGGTATTGATTTCCAGTCTTCAATTACTGGTCTTTCCTAAAATGGATGTGCCTAAGAAGGGCGGACATGTGATGGAGGTGCTGGTTTTCTTTCCTCCCCCATCCCCAACCCCCCTTTCACAACCCCCTTTGATCCTCGAATAAGAAAACTTTAGCCCTATCCCTAAACATTGTCCTAGGTATAACCACCAGGACACCAAACAAAGGGACAATTTGCTATAATATAATCATATCAGCTTTGAGAGAGTGAATGACTAATTACTGGATAACAAATCACTTTGTGAGACAAATGGTTTCCACTTCATTGCTTCCCAAAGAATTGAAGGCAAATCTAATCAAGTTGTCAGCTAACAGATCATTAAAATACTACTTGATAGTGGATGATTATGTTATTTTTGTATATAAGTTAGGAGTTCAAAGAATTGAATTACTAAAACCAAACTTTTTCTCTACTTCTTGTGAACAAGTTTGTTCACACACTCTATTACAACATTTAAAAATGAAGAAGAAATCTATGTTCAACCTTGCTCATTCTAGATGTCATAATGACAACTCCATCCATAAAGTTAATATCTAGTCTTATAGCAAAATAAAAAGGGACTACTACAAAATATACACAATCTTAGTTATTGGAGTGTAAGGGTAATAAACAAAATAGGAAGCAGAAAGTATATCACATTGGGATAAAGTCAATGGAAGAAATGGAATGAAAATGCTAATTCAAAGTAAAGAAGGAATGGGGTAACAGTCAATATTAAGAACAGATTTATGTTTAAGCAGATGATAAAGGATATCAAGATAATACACTATTTACATTTCATTGCAAATACCTAAAATGCGATACAGAAATTTTACTTTTAAATGTCACTCACTATACATGATTCACTATAAATTGTTTCCTTTGATTATTTTCATATGCAGCGTGGATATGATAACTTAAAAAGAAAGGTAAGTAAAAATACATATTTTTACCCAACGGTTTTCTGGGGTATGAGAGCAAAGATTCAAAAACCAATGGCTAAACACAACGATAAATAACTTTAAGTTCTCTCTTATACTCAGAATCTAAAAAAAAGCCAAACTCAGAAGATACAGGGAGATACTTGTCAAAGAACACAAACTCACAGCTATAAGATGTGACTATCCAGGCAAGGCTAATACAGCAGTAATATGTATTTTACAGTTCTTAAGAGAGTTGATCTTGACTGTTATCACCAACCCCACACAAATACAAACTGTAGTTATATGAGGGGACAGAAGTATTAACTAGCTTATTTTGGTAATCCTTTTGCCGTCTATATAGGTATCTAATCATCACATTATTGCCTTTAATTGTACATGTTATGTAAAAGAGCAAAATTCTGCCACCTCAAAATATGTCCTTTTGGCTAGAGGTTACTTTAAGGGAGGGGTTCTGAAGGCTGGGAGAGGGTCGCTTTTGATATTTAGAATAACTCTTCTCTATCAAGGGCATCTTGCAGGAAGATGTAATCTCGTTATCTCCTGATCTCTCTTTGGTGGGGAAGGCAGAATTTAAATCTGCACATATTTGTCTACCATGCCTTCCCCAGTAAACTCCCTAACTGACCTTTCCTTTCTTTCCCCCACCCACGGCTCCATCCTCTTGTCTCAGATAAGTTATTTAAAATGGCCTCTGAAGCCTTGTGGGCGAATTACTCAGTCATGCTGGGTTTCTCCCATGGATACAGGTGGTAAACATGGTGTTATTAAACTTCTTTTTTTTTTTCTCATATCAGTCTGATACCTGTTCGATTATTTGGCAGTCTAGAAGAACCCAGAGGGGTATGAGGATGATTTTCTTTGTGTTCCAACACTTATGCCAATAATATGTCAATAAAAGTGGAAAAAAGATACTGTTATTCAGGAACTTTCAAATATATGATGGAAGTTTCAGTTTACTGATTCAGAAAGCTTTTTTTTTTTTACTCTTTAGTGCTTCTTAAGTGTACTCAAACATTTACGCCAGAAAATATTTGATCTTGTTTTATATAATCAAGTTGCAAAAGGTGTCCATGTTCAATTTTGGTAAAGTTATGGAGTAATCTATACTAGCAAAGCATATTGGTGAAATTTTAAATTGGCACCGATCATTTCTTCCATTATTGTTTCAGTAATTTTAATATTTGGGCAAAATCAAATGTTTGAGGCTGTTTTCTTTCTTGATGAGTTTTTTTTACTGCAATTGTCTGATTTTATCATTTTTATTATCTGTTGCTATATTAAATGATGCTCTTTTATAAACTCGGATTTCTTTCTATAAGCTTTTAAAACTGTGAAATATGTACTTTTAATTCCTTTCACCTAAAAAGCTGGATTAGGCAAGTAACTTAATCTCCTTGAGTGAAGAAGAAAAGGGATGGAAACTTTGGCCCAAGGAATATCCTTCGAGGAACTCTAGTTTCAAGTTTTGGAAATAACTGGGCAATGTTCTTCCTCACTCTAAGCTTGTAACAAGTGAATTGAGAAAGAGTGAATATAGCTAAAGGTTTTAGAATATCCTGTCTCCTCAGTGATATGTACTAAATATAGCTGCATTTGCGTCTTTAATAAAAGAAACCATTTCATTTCCTGACACTGTTAATATTTCATTTACCATTCATTAGGCAGGTTTTGGTTCCCTGGGAAAAGTTAGGATTGTCTCATGAACTTCACACATATGTTTGATATGACACCCACCTGCATGTCATTCATCTTATACCTTTTTCACACAAAAAGACACAATGGACTTTTTAAATTTCTCAGATAATCTATCCAATTTTCAGAAGGTTCTAATCTTCAGAACGTTCCCTGTAGTTTAAGTTGATATGTCATTTCCTCTAGTTTGCCAGGATTGATGAAATCCTGACCTGGAGGGCAACAGAAAGTAAGGTTACTCCCTCTCCCATATCACAGTATTTCAAATATTTAAACCATTACCCATTCCTCCCTTCCATTAAGTCTTTCCATTTCTATGCTAAGCATACCTCATTTTTAAGGCATTTCTCACATTATCATGAAGATGGCTGAGTTTGCATCTGAATTTAGATGAAAATATACTGTCATATAAGCTAACAGACAACAAACTAAAACCTACCAAAAATACCTTTATAAACCAACACATGATTTCTGTCAAAACAGAATGTATCTCATTTTATAAAATGTCTATATTGAGACTAATTCAGAGATTTAAAAAAATGACTTAGGTAACAACGACTATTCAGGGGAAAAAAAACAAACAAACCAGAAGTGTTAAATTCTTCAAGACGACACCCTAAGCAAGTAACGTAACAAGGCCATTTTCTCAGAAGTAGTAGGTTCTGGAGGATGTAGGACAGGGAAGGGGGAGAAGCCAAGCAGGTGTGATTTGATATGAGGTGCTAGCTTTGGCCTGATCCCAAAAAGACCTCTGATTCAGAGGATCTAAAGCATAAATTACATCATGGAGCAACTGGGTCCTTGTATTCTCACATCAGCGTGTCACTAAAAGAAAATCTCACTAAGAGTGAAGAATTTTCAAGTGTCAGGCACATCTGACTCTCAATGAGAAGCCATGCAGAAGCAGTGCCCAAGGGCAGGTCTCTGAAGATCACAGGTGTGAGCAATGATTAGTAAGTCATGGAGGAGGGCGGGTGCAGAGTTGGGTACACTGATTGAAGGATCCATCAGGTGACAGATAGGTCTGTTAGCTTACTTGTGGTGGTGAAATCAAGGGTTTATGCATATATCCTAACATATAAAAATGTATAAATTAAAAACTTGCACTCTTTTGTTTATTAAGTATATCTCAATATAGTTGAAATAAGACTGTTAATTTGGACTGTAAAGCCCGAGCAGTTACATAGTGCAGAAAACCTATAGTACCTAAGTAGAGGATATTATTTTTATTGGATCCCAGCAAGAAGTACTTATGGATTACTTAAATGTAAAAATGTCAGGAATAGGTGCTGTGAATCCCAAAGCTAATTAGTCATCTTTGTGCTCAAGAGATTTTGTTCTTTAATAGAATTACATATGTTCAACCTATCTTCTCTAGCCCTCAAATTCTGGGAATGCTTGAAGTACAGACTAGACCACTGTCAGAAGGAATGTATTTTCCCCAATAGCATGTCACAGTTGGATTTCAATACCCAACCATTTTTGCCATCCTCAGCTCCAGTAAGTTGTACTATCCTTGCACATCAGCAACTTACTTCAAAGGTTATGACACAGAAAGAATGCCGCCTTTAGGAGGATTTGTGCTGCTTCTTTCTGTATCTCTCAAGTCTCCTCTGAGAAGTTCAGTGCTAACTCTTCTGGCAGCATCAACCCAGCACATTGTTACAGACAGAAATGACACTGCACCAAGACACATATTCCTTCCTCTTCTTAGACCCATCCTATGTGCTCTTAAGGACGTCAAAGGAAATTTAAAGGAATCCACCAAATACTAGCATAACTAATAAACCAAGTTCAAAGTTGCATATCCATAAAACAGAATATTATTCAGTGACAAAAGGGAATAAAGTACTGATACAAGTTACAACATGAATGGACCTGGAAATCATCATGTTAAGGGAAATCAACTAGACACAAAAGGTCACAAATTGTAGGATTCCATTTATAGAGAAAGAGAAATTAGAATAGAGGTTCCCAGAGGCTGAGAGTTGGGGGAAATGCAGAGTGATTGCTACTGTATATGGAGTTCCTTTCAATGTTGTAAAAATGTTGCAAACTTACATACCAAAATACCATGAATTATGTATTTAAAACATTTTCAATGAGGTAACATTGGTTTAAAATACTGTATGTTTATTCATATCTCTTAAAGATCTGTTACCGCACCACACCTACCACCAAGGGACCCACAGAATTCCATAGTATATGAAGTGTATCTCAGTGAAGTTGCTTCCAAGGAAATTTTCCAGGTGGCTATAATCTGCTGACAGGCTAACATGAAGTAAAAATACTATATATCTTTATGGACAATGCAGGGACCTAAAATCTAAGTAATGTTAAATCAGTCACTTTGTACTAATCATGAATTCAAAACTGTAAAGAGAAAAGTCCCAAGATCCTTGCTCTCCAAACTGGGTTCCCAGGACCAGGAGCATTAGCATCACCAGGAAGCTTGCTAGAAACCGGGGTTCTCAGATCCCTTCCCTCACCTACTGAATGAGAATCTGCATCTTTGCTTGACCCCCAGGTGGTTCAAATGCGCATCAAGCTTGACAAGAACTGGTATAATATATCACCTTCAGCTATGACCCTTTATTCCTCTGGTTTTCTCACTGTTTACTCTCTCTGCACCAAACCCTTAAACTCAACCATACTTCCATTTTGTTAACTCAGTACACGACTCTCTGATCTGTCACCACCCCCGGCTTCCTAGCCTTCCAGTATCAAGAGTGGATCCCACAGGGAGTCACAATCCACATGCTACCAGTATCACAGATGTGCTCATCTCTTTGTCCAATGCCCGCATCTGCTGTGCAAACACCAATTTGCAGGAGCTTCAAAATCCTGCTTTCTGTTACTACTCCTGGGTTGCTCAGCTTCAGTGAAGAAATCCAGTATTTTGTGGCTTGCAGCCTCTAAGAAATCTGTGATTGCTAATCTCAAGCGAGCTTCAGAGCCATTCAGAACTGCTTTTTTATGCTCTTTGCTATTACCCCTTGCAAAAAAGTTAATTCAAAACCTCACCTACGCCTCTATTTTTGTCAGATAATTTTCTTTCCTGCACTGGACAGAAAATTACGTTTTTCAGACTTGAACTTCTCAGCCATTTCTCCACCCAAGCCATGCACATCGACACCTATTGTGAGCTGTGTGTGAGCTATCGAAGAGGTTTTCTTCTCTCTGCTTAAAGTTTTGCTACCAATCAATAGCTATACTCTTTTCTTACCCTGTCCAATAATCTCTAAATAACCCTGTCCACATTTCTTCAACACAATTTGCTCCCTGGCTCTGTTCCTGAGCTCTGAAAATATGCTCAAACCTTGCTTGTCTTAAAACCAACCAAACCAAGCAAGCAACAAATAAAATCCCTCTCTCTGGCAAGCATATTCACTTTGCTCAAACATTCCCCCCCACCCCCGAGACTTCTTTCTGAAAGTGCAACATACTTTGCTTTAATTCATTCCCCTTTTCATGCACCGTGAGCTGACTTGAGTCTTGCTGTACATTCACCGACCTTGCTGTTTGAGCCAAAGGCTTCCCCATTTTGAAACTCCCTGAAGTCTCCTCTGTATTTACCCTTCCTGACTTTTCCATAGACTGCGGAACATTATGTTGGGGGGAAAAAAGGACATCTGCAACAAACTCCACAGGAAGATTTATGGACCCCCACCTCAAGCCAGAGAGATCCAAGACCCCTAGGGCTACGAATCCCAGAATTCCATCATCCTCCAGAAGAGAGGATTACCGGAAACTGAGGGGTGGAGTTAAGCAGACCTGTTGGCTATATAACGAGGGCTTTTGACCTTGGGGGTCTCTTGCCATTGGGGCTTCCAGCTCTTTGGATCTGGTAGGACGTATTTGGAGATTTATCTCTCTCCCTCACTTTCTCTTTTGTCCCCGAGTTATTCATTTTTTATTTCCCTTCCTTTTTGTAAATAAACCCTTTTATTAACCTTTTTGTGAGTGCCTGCAATTGTTCTTATTATAAGTCCTTTTTAAGCGCACGGGTGAGAACCCACAGTCAGGCACCTCATTGTATTGTATATCGGGGTTGCCCTGTAACAATTACAAAACCATTGTGGTCTCCTCTCTGTTTTCCGGTCATTTTTACTTCTGCACACCTCCCCGCACTGGTATTCTTTCAACATCTTAAAAGTTGCTCCTTATGGTTTCATCTTTAGCCTTCTTCTAGGCTCTTGATACTAGCTCTCTACGATGTCACCTGTGTGTATGGTCTCCCCATGGCAACAACTTCCCACTCCATGTTTGCCGCCCTGACTTCTGTCAGAGGAGAAAATGTGGCCACAAAATTAAAATTCATGAAAGTCGTAGATGAGATGAGGAAGCATAACACTGTCATAAATAAGTCTTGGGAAAAATAAAAACAACTTCAAAACATAAATCAGTATAAGAACCAAAAAAAAAAAGGAAGAGAATTGTACTTTAAAAGGAAATCTGTCTTTTGTTAAAAGCCTCAATAAGCAGAGTTTCAGTAAATAAAAAAATGTCTGCTAAATATAATGACAATGCCTTAACTTAGCCAAAAGGAAATGTATATAAAACACAAAGTAAATTCAGTAACAAATTGAATTAAGCCATTAGATAATATGAAGGAAAAATAGATTTTAAATAATTCTTTAGGAAACAAAATTTTAGATTCCTTTGAGTAAAGGCAATGGCAGTCCTATATGACTGAACTAATGCCTTAGAACCAAATATATAATAAACTTTAGTAGTTTTCCATGTCACTAAAGACTTTCATTATTAAATAGTAAATAATGACAATATTTTAAAAATTCATTCTAGTCCAGAATTTTTTTTAAAAATTGCAGCTAGACAAATAAATCTAAGTTGGAATTAACAAAGATTAACGCAGAAACCAGAAAGATGAATTTTTCAGACTAGTAGAATGTATTCTTGCCGATGTGTTTAAGGGTAAAATTACATAAACCAAAAGTGTGCAGAATTACAATAAAAGTAAATAACAATAAGGACAACTTTTGGAAATTGTAGACCCTTTCTATTCAAGATGGTGGATCAAGCGCATGCATTTGCTTTACCTTCGTGTTGAAAAATAAACCAAGGTCTGATATAGTAGGTACCAAAAAGGGTGAAAAATACATGCAGAAAATATGTAAAAACTGTAGATTCATACAAGTGTGACAGAATGAAAGAATTTGATAAAATTCTGAAAGGATGTAGGCAGATGGGAATGTAATGGGGGGGCCCCTAGAGGGGGGAACATATCTTAGTGCACTCAGAGGTCACTGACTATGGAGGGGATACCTGCAGCAGGAAGTCGAAGGGAGCAAATAAAAGATCTACCGGAAGCACTGCCTGTAGGGGCTACACAGTCCAGCGTCTCCCAACTGATTCTCAACTAAGGGAGGTGCTCCTCACCCTAGCCGCCACCCCCCGCCCCCCCACATACCAAACGGGACTGCTCCCACCCCATTGGAAGAAAAATAAATTGAAATTTAAAATCTAGAGAGCTTCTAGAAGAGAGGCTGGTGCCTGCAATCTGGGTCCTTTTTATGTCTGGGAGGTAGAAATGGGATGTTGGCACTTGAGAATCCCTTAATGAGAAAGAAATAAATTACATGAGACTTACTGTGGCGATCAATCACTGGGTTAGGGAAGATCTAGAATAATTCTACTGCCAGTTTTTCTCATTCCCCAGAAGAAAGTTACAATCCCTGCCTTGCGGAGACCTCATATTAGTGGGAAAGACAAATGATGTAAGAATAAATGAACACACAATAGCCAACTCCTTATTAGGGTCCTGAAGATAAAAGTAAAGCAGGGGAATGAAATTGAGGAGGAATGTATCTGAAGCCAGGAGGCCAAGAAAAGCCTCTTCCTGAAAGATACATGTGAGGAGTGACCTGAAAGAAAGATTGAATCATGACTGCATGTAATTAGATCATCCAGGGAGAAAGAAACAAGGAAATACCTGCTTGTTCTCAAACTTTCAAAAATGTAGAATAAATGATTTCAACTACTGTTTTATCAAAAGTGAAGATCTGACTTTTAATCTATTCTTCACTTTTCTTTACCTATATGGTCCACATTGTTTATACCATGCTATATATTTATTAATAATCATGCCTGCACGTTTGGGTTTTTTTCTTTCTTGCCTTTAATTTAGCTTTCAATATTCTTCTTTTACTTTTAATTTTTTTTCATTTCTTTATTAGCTTTAAAGGTAGCCATTCTATTTCTATTCCTCCTTATGTTACTTGTACCATTTGTAAACACTATAAAAATATGAAAAATATATAACATATTTACCTGTAAGTATGTCAAGAATTTAGACATCCGTGTAAGGTGTGCATACACACACATAATATATATTTCTGCTACGGATAACATTCCTCTTCTTTGGTCTAATACCACCAACACCCATATAGCAATCACCTTTTATTTTTAGTTGAAGATTGCAAAGCAAACAAAAACACTTGCATTATAAACTGTCAAAGATCAAACATCAAAGCAGGGACAACTTTACATACTATAGCCTTGAGTGGAGTGATTGAGAAAAAATTTCTATGATATCTCTAGCAGGGGTCCTTCTCCTTCTCTATCCAATTTCCACCCAATCTGCCATTCCCTTCATCTTGGAAAAGGGATTTTATCTTTTTGATAGCGTTAATCTGAACTTGAGCTTTCCTATTGCTTACAACCTCAGTATCTGGGACAAGTTTCAGAGTGATATCTAGGAGAAGATAAAAATACTGATATTCAGCAGTGATAGCTGAAGTGAACAGGAAGAGAGAGCTCATAATATCCCACTGATGTGTGTGAATCTTTCCCTCCTCTCTCCTTCTTACTCTTTTGCACACACTACTGCTGGTTTTGTTGTTTGAAGGGCTGGCAGATCATAGGCATTCCCTTTGAAAGTTTCAGATTTTTCTTCTCTCATAGATTTGTACTGTAGAGGTAGAAGCAATTGCACCGTTGTCAAACACAGGAAGAAGTCAAGAAAACCCTTCAGTGGGTGATTGGATAAACATACTGTGTATACATTCCATTCTTCACAATGGAATTCTGTTTAGCAAAAAAGAAAAAAAGGAGCCATTAAACCATGAGAAGAGGCGAAGAAACCTCAAATGCATGGTGCTGAGAAAAGAAACCAGTCTGAAAAGGTCACATGCTGTATGATACCACCTATATGACATTCTGAAAATGGCAAAAATGCAGACAGTAATGAGAGGGAATGACGAGGTGGAGCGTGGGATTTATGGTCAGAGGAACTATTCTGCATAATCCTGTAACGTGCATCCATGCTATTATGCAATTGTTAAAACACACAGAACTTTATAACGCAGAGTAAACCCTAATGTAAGTTATGCACCTTAGTTATTAACAACGTATCAATACTGGGTTATAGTTGTAACATGTGCCACCTCAATATAGCAATAATAGGAGAGAAACAGAGAGGGGTTACATGGCAACTCTGTACTTTCTGCTCAATTTCTCTGTAAGCCTAAAGTTACTCTAAAAATAAAGCCTATTAATTAAAAACATTTGATAGGTTTGTAATTATTAAACACTATTTAGAGTCTATTTTGTAGATCCTGTTTTAAAAAACAAGACAAAATTGTATCTGTGGTATGCTATAAACTGCAAATATATTGAGACAAAGATTAAAAATTAATCTACTAAAACAGTGGTTTGTTTCTTGCATATAGGTGATTTTAACTTTCCTATTTCTATGTTTTCAAAATTAATTCAGATAATACATGGATTTATTTTATTATTTTTAAAGAAAGCATGCCACTATGGCAATAAAGTGTCAATAAGATGTAAGAGAGCAAAAATAAAGATTTGCATGTATTCTCCTCTATCCTTTTCTTTTAAGACACCCTCCCGAAGTAACCATTTTCAAAAGTCTGAAATTTTTGCATCCACGTTTTTCTCCGTGCATCTAGAAGTTAAACATAAATGAGAACAAACATGCTCATTCCTCAGGGGCTTGCATCAGGACATCATTCTCTTGTCAACATAATTTTTCCACATTTACCTTATTCTTTATAATAGCCGCATATCAACTTGTAGTGCGATTGCCTCAAAATGAACCTCCTTAATGATGCACATTTACCTCATTTCAAATTGTAAATCTATGCAAATTATAATGTAATGAATATTCTTTTGTATTTTACATAAATATCCCTATAGGATAGATTATTAGATATATGATTGCAGAGTCAGCCCATCAATATTTCACATTTTTGGTAGCTTTTGCCAACTGACTTCCCCAAATGTTTCAGCAGTGTTCAATCAATGTGATGTGAGAGGGCGAGAGTCTATTTCTCTACATCATTTGAAATGATCAAACTTGTAAATCTAAGGTGATCTCGAGGTCAAAATAATCTTGTTTTTGCATTAACTTATGTTTTACTGATTTCTAGTGCGGGTAAGCCCTAGTGAGGTGTTTACTGGGTATTTGTATTTGTCATTTCACGATTCGCACTGCATTAGCCTTTTTCTATGAATGTTATCGCTTTATCCTTATTGATTTAAAGATGTTTTGAGGCTTTTGTGGATAGCAATCGCTTGCCTCTTGTGTATGTTTCAAGTATTTTATTCCAGTCATTTTCTAGCCCTTTAATTTCATTAATTTTGTCTTTTTCCGAGTGCAGGCAGTGATATTTATTATTCTCATAGAGCTAAATCTACTTCCTGAAAATTCTCTCTGCTCTGCTACTCCCCTTTTTCCCTCTCTCTCTCTGGGTTGTAATTTCCCTAAGGAGACAAGGTGTTTAAACAATGCCATAAAAACACATTTTTTTCTATAACTTCTATAAATTTTTTTTAAAAATCACTTATATATGACACTTTTCTTCAAACATCATTTAATCTGTTTTTAGTATAACATTTCCCTATTTATTGGAAATACATCTTAACAATTAATTGAATTCTTTTCTATACAGGATTCCTGGATTCTCTTTCGCTCTGTCAACTTTTGCTTCTTGCTCTACTAAGTCTACCCTGTTTCAGTCACTATGTAAGACTAGATGCCTTTCACGCTCTTTGGGAGTATTTCCAGACATGTCTCATGCTTTTCCCCTACTGTCATAGGTACAGATTTTTGGACTCTTTCTACAATAGAATCATCTTGATAATCTGTATTAAGATTACATTAAAATCATAAGTGAATTTAGGGAGAATGGATAGCTTGATGAAAGTGCTAGTTTACCACAACAGTTATATATTTCAAAATTATGAACAAGATAGAAAAATAGAAAACACATGGGATGATCTTTCATATTTTCCCCAGTTCTGTACATTGCTAATATCTACCTCCTGTCATGGCCTTCGCAGCCATGTAGAGTAAGCTTTTATTACCAGGACTGAGCTTATTTCAGCACAACTAAAAGAAAACCAAAATCCAATACAAGAAACCCATAGGAACATTACTGAAAGTATAAGGATGAAAGCTGTTGACTCCAGCCAGGGTAACTTCAAGCCAGGGGAAATTAAAATTTTGTAGGCTCTTCTAAACTGCCTACAACACTCTTGGCTCTTGAATGGAGCCCTACTATGTCAGGGGTTTTAAGTCCTAATTTGATTCTCCATAACTCCCATTTCTCAAAGAGTGCTCTTGTTTTCTCTCTGAAATACAAGGTACATTTTTTCTTGTTTGTTTTAGGTAACTTTAGAGTCACATGTAATTGTAAGAAATAATACAAGAAGTGTCTAATCTTTCGACTGCTTTCCCCCCAATGATAATATCTTACAAAATACCACAATGGCACAGGCAGGAAATTGACATTGACGCAATATACTGCACTTGTACTCACATGTGCATATATATGTATGTATCCCTTGCCTTTTTCTACTTTAGATTTAATTAACTGCTGTACATCAAGTGCTGCACAGGAGTATTTTATCTTAATTACAAAATCACAATTTGTTTAGCAGTTTTGCTGTGGATGTGATGTACTTCACGGCCCAGGATGATTTGTTACAGAGTTTAAATGCACTTAATATATACTAATAATATTAATGTCTTATGGAAATTAAACCATAGACCATGAATTTGTGACATATGAACTCAAATGGATCAAGAAAGATATTTCTATTTGTGAGAAAGGAGTTGGTTTCTAATCTGTTGATTTTAATTTATTAGTATGCCGTCTAGGTGATCGACTTTCCAAATGAGTTTTTGCTTTCACATTATTCCAGTGAGGCATTTATAATTAATGCTACAGAAAACTTACACTGGGGTAATATTTAGTCAATCTTTGTCAATAGGAAACAAAAGCATAAATCTAACACTAGATGGAAAAAAATAGAATACAAGATAGCTTTAGAATAAATAGCGTAAAAGTTGATTAATTTACTACATTTTTCTTTGATTAAATTCTATTTGGGTGGCATGTCTATCTTTGTTTAAATTCATTGTTTCACCCAGTCATAACTATTATTTATTTATACATTGCCATTTATGCTTAAAAATGAAATCATTGTTTAAAAGGACAAGCTCTAATGTTTATTCCTTATTATAAAGTCATTTTGTGTGTTTTACTTCTAATTATGTTTGGTTCATCATAATAGGGAAGGATGTTCAGTTTCAAAAATATTCAAATGGAATACAGTGAGACTCCTTTTCAAGCTCAAATAGAATTGGAAAAGATGAAAACTTCATAACTAGGGAAAACCTGTTCTACTGCTTTTTTTTTTAACCTTTTATTGTTCGTTGTTATTGTTGCTATCTAGAATAATTGTCCATTGTGTTTTATTTGGGATATTTTTCCCTGGAGTTCTGGGCTGTATGAAATGCTAAGTTTCTTCTAAATCATGACACAGTTCTGAGCACAATTTATTCTGATTTTTATTAGCTATTTGACAAAATAGGGCAAGATTCAAATAATAATAGAGAGAGAGAGGTTGCACGGTTACTTAGCTAAAAGTGAAACAGTAGCTAGGCTAGCTGGAGCTCAGAGTATCTTCTTGACTTTCACCAAGTGTGAGGAGCTAAGTATGTTTTGCATTTGTTAAATTGGAAGATAACCATTAGAGAAATCATTACCAAGACATTCATCATTCTTATTTTGTTTACCACAAAATCTGGTGTGGAAAGAAAGTTATGTGAAAGAAGTCGAATTTAAATTACGATTAAAATTTTCTTAAACATAGCTTCTCTATCCAGAAATATGTCTGTCAGACATTTTATTTTATGCTACTGTAAATTTAAACTTACAGTAAATAACATTGTTAATTGCTATTAAAGTAGTATGAAAACACTTAAATTTTATGAGTTTCCACATCTAAGAGGATAACAACATACATTTCATACAAACAGAAAATATGAAGATGATAATACTAGACTGAGAAAGGAGACAGATAAAGGAATTCTAGGTAGAGGGGACCATAGTAGCTAATACACATAATACACATTATAAATATGTCCATTAGGCATGATCTAAAGTATATCCAGAGCCAAGAATACAGTCCTATGAAATTATCATGGAAAAATAACTTATGTTAGGTAACAAAGGATTTTGGATGGTCTGAAAAATGATTTAAGATATTAATATCTTCAAGGACATTTTGAAGATTATTACTTAATCCTCTTTTTCTGTGCCATTGCACTTTGGTACTCCCTCACTTTTGTAGTGCAATCTGGCACTCACTTTCCCCTTAACGTCCTCTTCCATCAAAGCTCCTAGTGTTGCTATGCAGTGCAAATTTTAGATCTGTTTCTTTAGAATTCTTACATTAGGAAATTGAATTCACAGAGGCAAGTGTGGTTAGTGATGAGCTCAAGTTGGTCAAATACCTGCTACTTATTCCCCTAGGTAAGGCAGATTTGGACATCAGAATTGAGACTAGAATTCCCATTCCTGATCTCTGAGCGCTGAACTTCTGGAGAGATTTTCCATTTTACTATAATGCCTCGAAATCTCTCTCTCTCTCTCTCTCTGTACCTAAACCCAGGGGCCATATCTACTGTTACTGACTAAAATGATCAAGTTACAGGGATGACTTGACTGATGGAAGGAATAACAGAACTAGAGCAGACAGCCAGTGATGGACAGATCGAGGGCTATCATAGTGGCAATACACTTAATTTTATACACACATTTCAGCAGAACAGAGGGGGGAAAAGGAAGTGCCACTTTCAACTACTCTATATAAATGACTGACATTTCTCAAAGAGTAATTCATGTGTTGATTCAAATAAAAATGCTGAGTGCTATGCAATTTGCAGCAACATGGATGGACCTAGAGGGGATCATGATCAGTGAAATAAGCCAGAAAGAAAGAGAAAATTATCAAATGGTTTCACTTATAACAGGAATATAGGGGAACCAAATAAGAAAGCGATATTCAGCAGGGAAGGAGGATTATGGTGATGGCTCCACGGGTGAACAGGTGGTGGGTAACTTATGGGGAACACACAATAATGTAAAAGATATGAATAACAAAAACAAATAAAGTATCTATTTAAAAAAAAATGCTGAGTGCTATAGAGTGACCAACCACTATCCCACTTGTCCCCACATACACAGAAAGATTAAAAAAAAAAAATCATGGGGAAAAGAGAGAAATGGTATATCCCTGTTTACATATGAAAATTAAGGTTTGAGTTGAGTGGCTAGCTAGAACGAGGGGCAAAACTCTCAGAATAAAAATAGAGACTTCGATGACCAGAATAAGGACTTCATTTTATCCCCAATGCATCCTCCACCCTCACAAGGATGCCTCAAATAAAGCTTCACTTCTTTTTTGCATGAGGGCAATTTTGCACTCTGCTTCAGATGAATGGGCGAAGTACAAAGAACAGGACAGATGCTACATACGCCTATGGCCATAGAAGCATATAAGTACCTGTGTTCCATTCGACAATAAATGCTTATTAAATATCCACTCTGAACCAGGCTACCTTTTCTGGTGTTGATGACACAGTTTTAAATTTCCTCGCCCTCAGGGAAACTATATTCTAATGGAAGATGAGTTCAACAATGATTTAAAGCAGACAAACATACAATGCTTACATGTAATTAATCATGCCAGGTAGTGACCATGAAGTCATTTCATGGAGGAAGATGCAATAACTATGAGTAGACATTGTTCTTAAAGTGAACCCTTACCCAGGAAACTATCTGCTGAATTTAGCTCAGGAAGAAGTGAACTTTGTGTGAGTTGCCAATTTCTTGATCAGAAACAAGGGTACTACCTTGGTTGAGAAGAGCAAGTATTTCTGTTCAGTGTAGCTTTTTCTTCTCGACCACAGGAGCCTCTGGGATGTATTCCAAACAAACAGGGTCTTACTGCAGTTCAGAAAAGAGCCTACTTAAGATGTTTTAAGAATATCTTAATAGGGGATTTATTTATTATTTTGGAAAAGCTCATAATCCAAGTACTTTAGTTCAGGAGAATGGTTATATAATTTTAGGCTTTCTGGATTCCTAGACAGAACTCAGAAGTCAGTAAGCATTTTCAGCCAACGGGAGAGTTGAATCAATGCACAGTGTTCCTGTAAAGTATCACTGGCTTCAAGAGCTTTCATAGAGGCTATTTCCCCACAGTCAAGCCATCCCCCCCCAACTCTGAATTGAGACACTTAATCTATGTGATTCTGATACTCTTAAGAGCTGACAATGAAGAGTTATTTCTCGCTTAGCCTGTATCCTGACCCTTGTCCTTTTTATAGGGAAAGCTCTTCAGGTCTGTTTTTACCACACCTTCTACTCCCATCTGCTTAGCTGCCTATTGTAGCTTAGCCAGGGCCCAGATTTGCGACAAATGGGTGAGGGATTGAGGCCTGGCTACAGGACAAGACGGTGGGCCAAGAACAGTGCATGTTTATTAGACACCATCACACTCTGTTACACTTTTCTCTTTTTCTCAAATTCTTCATCAATTTCCTTATGGAAATATTTATTGAATATGGTGAGTGTCACACATGGGGCTAGAAGGGTAAAGGTCATTTATTTCCTTGTGAAAGTTATACTCAGAAGGCAAAATAATTTCATGTAGTTAAGCCCAAAGGGTAAACATTCACTGTACATACTTACACAAAACACCAGGAAACAAACATTCAAAATGATGAACCATTTACTCTCTACACAGAAATGTTGAAACAGCAAACTTCAGGAGTCATAGGAAACCAGAGATGAGGCATATACTACAAACACGCAGCAGCAATTTTTAAACAAGCTTCCTACCTGAAAGATGGTGTGGCTTGTTTCTCAGCTAAAGAAGATACTGTCAATTAAAAAATAATATACTTTATACCAATGATAACAAATTATCAGGACTTCACTGAGACTTACTTTTTCAGCAACTATGTACAGTGATAAATTATCATTACCCATCACCCATATGACCTCAAAAACACTAGTAAGCTTCCTGAGAGTTTTGTGAAAATGTCCTCTCTATAATTAACCCTCATTAAAAAGGTTACAGTTATTTTTTTTTCCAGAATGATCAGCAATGACACAAATGTGGGTGAGAACAGATGTGATACAGGTGTTTTATGTTTGGTTTGTACAGAGTAGTTCATCATTCAAGACGTGATTAAATCATTTTTTCTTTTATTCTACCCATTCTGTTGGATAAAATGGAGAAACAAGCTTAGAATTATCATTTCTATCTTATTAGAGGAAATATTAAGGAAATATTGTTTCAAGTATTTTAAGTAGATTTAAATTAACATTTAAAATACTCCATTAGGTGACAGACACCAAAGGGAAACAAGAGCTCCCTTGACAGGGCTCTTCCTAGTCAAATTAGAACAATGTGAACATTGAAAAGAATAACAATGGTGATAGTTTATATTATCTTGAATATAGAATATTAAAAAATCGCTGAGTATATAGTGATACTAAAAAACAAAAAGGAGATCAGGGAGAACTCTTCACTGCAGAAAATGCTAATAAATTTATATGTAACAATACAACTGGAAAATCACCAATGACCTTTGTAGCCACCAATACAATTATTAGGCAAGAATCATCAACAGAGGCTAAAACCATTAGGTGGTGTGCTACAGGAGGACACAATATTAACATGGTCTCATAGTATGAAGACATAAGTTGCTTATTAATCACAATGGATAAAAATAACTCTACAGTGAAGAAAACTAGAAAATAAATACCATCTTAATTCAATCTTCAAACTGGCATAACCATAATGAGACAAACTGGCATTATTTGTTTTCTGATACCCTATAAAGAGAAGTATACATTACATTTATAGAATTCTTATAAAACATTTAAAATGAATCTAATCATGAGGAAACATTTAGATAATAAAGAACAGGACATTCTGCAAGCCAACTGACCTGAATTCTTCAAAAATATCACTATCATGAAAGATAAAGAGTGATGGGAATTTTCTAGACTAAAAGAAGTTAAAGGAAGATGGTAACTAAATGCAGTAAGTGACACTTGGATTGGATTGTGGGTCAGAGACAAAAATCTATAAAAGAGCACTTAGGGAAACATGAATATGAACTCTATGTTGACTAAAATTACTGTATCCTTAAGTTCATTGGGAGTGAGACCTCATGGGGTTAGGCAGGAGAATGTCCTTATTCTTAGCAGATACACAACGGAGTATTTATGATTTAATGTCAACATAGGCACAGTTTAATTTCAAATGCTTCGATAAAGAAAATTATATAGGTACAGCTACAGTAAA
This sequence comes from Scalopus aquaticus, assembly GCA_004024925.1. Lineage (NCBI taxonomy): Eukaryota > Metazoa > Chordata > Mammalia > Eulipotyphla > Talpidae > Scalopus > Scalopus aquaticus. The sequence continues at coordinate 66,302 of PVIJ01001156.1, read as the reverse complement.
TGAGGGAAAATGTTTTTAAATTGTTACTTTTTGTTGAAAGATTCTATTACTATGTTGTGACTCTCTCAGATTTTGTTAGCTGCATGGTTACAAATTGCAGTCTTAAAATAGAACAGCCCTTTTCCATACCTTAAGTAGATTATAAAGTGAACAAGACAGAGTTTCATTTTATCTTTAAACACTAATGAACAAATTGACACTCCACAGCACTCCATACTAATCAAAGATTAGGGAGGGTTTTGGAAAGAAAATGAGAGTGAATATAGCAGGATTTTTGGAAGTGAAAGAGACACTATGTGGAGAAAAGAAAAGAAATTGGCCCCAATAATCCTCATTTTGCTTTCAATCCAAGCATTTTGCTTGGATCCTCTGTGAAGACAGGTATTTTTATGTTTTTTTTTTTCCAGTACTTTATTCCAACTCCCTACAATAGAGTTGCAACAAAGTTGGTATTTAATAATAGAGATTTGAAGGAATGTGGGGTTATAGGAACTGCCTTTATATAAGCTATCACCTTTAAATTTATACAACAAATGAAGAGAAAGAAGGAAAGGACCCTGATTTGCATAGGGTGGAATGAGGAGTCAATCCCTTGCTGGGATATACTGGCACAACTGCACGAGGCTAGCTCTCTTCATCCCCACCTCAGGTCCACTGTCCCTTCGAACACCAGCTAGTCCTTTCCTATCTATTTATAAGAAAGGAAGCACAGAAGCAGGCATCTGCCTTTATCATGAATTACAGAATAAAGACAACATCTTCTAATTTTTACCTGAGTCTACACAGGAAATCTAATTCCACTCATCTTTGCTAATAAGGGAAATGATGTATCACAGGGAAAACTGCTCTGGTTTTAGAGTTAGTTGTTCCTGGGTTCAAATCTTAATTCTGTTCCTATGGCCACATAGTTGTCAATAAGTATTTGTGAGTGATTATTTCCCACACATTTCTTGAGCTCTGTTATTGCAATGGGTATACTGACATTATAGCTTTGTCATGAGAACATGACTATCACAGCACTTCTTGCTTCCTAAATGGTCATTAGCGGGTACCCCCAAGGTAAAGGCAAAACCAATCAATGCTTGTCTTAGTCTTAAAAGTATCAGGATAAAGGCACTTAAAAACATTACTAAGCACAAAATATTCTTACTGTAAATAATGCTTCTCTGGATTTGACTTAGATTTTCTACAGAAATCTTTAAATTCGTAGCAGTTGAACCTCATGTCACAGAGTGCATAATGATAGCTGGTAGCTGGTATCTGGTTCCCTTTTTTCTAAGACCCATGTGAAGCTTATCCTGCCCCAATTCTTTGAAGATTAAGATAATCATGACTACTGCTTAATGAGTGTGTGCCAAGGTGGTATGTATTTGAGCTCACTGCCAACTGCTCTGGTGAGAAGGAAAACACCTCCAATATATCCTCCTTCAACTTGGATCCTCCAGTAATAACAACAAAAAAACTCTACTAAATCTTTATCAGAAATGAAAAATAAATCTTGATGGGGGAAGGGGGCATCAGAACACAAACGCTAAATTTACCAGTTGATACCGCAACTAGGGCAGAACAATTTAGGCAACCCAGATTATTTTACAACAGTCCCTCTTTCCTTAAACCTCCCTATATCCTGCTCACATTCAGCTAGTGATCGTGATCTCACTGAGAAATATAGAAGCAGTCAAAAGAAAATGTTCAAGCTATCTCAGGACTATTAAATCCATAACTCTTACCTCTTCCCTTGGCTGCGATGGAACTGTCCGTGGTGCTAAGCCGGCCTCTCCATTTGCACACTGGATTCCATCTCCTCTTCTTACTTTATGAAATTGTGCTGAAGGTTACCTCTTCTCTCATGAGAGATCACAAATGGGCCACAGCAAAATATGCCATTTTGGCCTAAGGATTATTTTGAGTGGAAGGCAATTGAAAATGAACAGATACGGAGGAGATATGTTTCCCTTTTAACTGTGTAAAAGCAGGACATAAATTCCCTATGTGACGGTATTTCCTACCTTTGGCCTTCCATCCCTCATACCAGGAAAAGAAAAGAACTTTCATCACTGGTGGACATTTGACAAGTTTGCATAAACAAAACAGACTTTATGAAAACAACCCTTATTTTCCATTAGCTTCCCCATACTCTTCCTAGTCACTTCCCATGATTTATCCTCATTGTTTGAAGCCCAAACCTACTTCCCTTTTTACATTTTAAAAGACATATAAGGCCCAAATCTAATGACTTGCTTGTGTTTCACTTTGCAGTGAGCTACTGACATACATGATAAAAACTGTGCTCTTTTCTCCGGTTACTCTTTTATTTAACTTGCATGGCCCCATTAATTGAACATATGGTAGAGGAAAACTTCTCCCTCCTTGACATGCTTCATCACTTTCCCCCTCTCCAGTGCATCACCTTCATTATCATATCACCACCCAGTGACTGCCTCTGTTTAAAATAAACCAAATTCCAACAATATTCTACTGCAGATATAATCCAATTACTTTGTTTTCCATTGCAGCATCGCTTGAGTTGCCTGTACTCACCATTGCCACTTCTAAAGTAATTCTGTTGCACCCACTCCAGTCATCATTTTGCATCCATCCCTCCATCACAATTGTTCCTAACAAGATAAAAATGAACAGTGTGTTACCATATTCACTGTATACTATATAATTCTCATCTTAATCATGCAGTTTTTGACACAGTAACTGTTAAAACCTCTTCACTTGGCCTTTACCTTACCATACTCTCCTTGTCCACATTATATTGCTACTCCTTCTCAACTCTACCTTCTCATCCTCTCAGCAGAGGTTCTAGGCCTGAGAACAGGCTCCTCTTCTCTTTTTGTACTCAATTCCTAGACCTTGTATGTGTGTCCCCCATATACAAGCAAATCTCCCAACCTAGCTGTGTGCCCTATAAATAAACTCAATTCTAGCCCGATCCAGCAGGAGATCTAGCACCTGCTTCCACAGCTTTCATCCTAAGACTTGGTCCCCTGGCCCAGCCAGACACCAGTCAGAAGGCCAAGTGGCTACCCGTGCTTCCAAGCAAGCAGCTCCAGACTGGAAACTGCTACCATCCCTTCCGTGGGCTCCAGATTCCAGTTTCAAATCCAGGGCATTGCCTATACTTCAGCCCCATTGACTCTGAAGAGGTTCCCATGTACCCCTTCTTGCGTTCAATTGATGTGCTAGATAGAACAGCTGACAGAACTCAGAGAAACATTTTACTTACTAGATTGCTAGTTTATTTTAAAGGGAATGAACTCAGGAACTGCCACGTAGAGGCGCCACAAGGGCAAGGTGTGAGAGAAAGGGCAGAGCCCCCATGCTTTCTTTGCTCACCAGGCTCCGCAAATCCATATGTTCACCAACCCAGAAGCCCTCCAAACCCTCCTTTAGTTTTCTATGGAGGTTTAATTACACAGACATGATTAACTTATTGACTGTTGGCGACTGATTCAACCTCCAGCCTCTCTCCTCTCCCAGGAGGCAGTCCAGGGGTGGGACTGAAACTTCCCTAGCTCTATCACAAGATTGGCTCCATGGCAGGAGCCCCCGCCCGCCCCTCCCCCTTGTCTCCCCCTCTTGGGTGTTTTCCAAATGTCACATCATTAACATAAGACATCTTTTATTGTTCTTTTCATGAAATTCCAAGGTTTTTGAGAACTCTGTGCCAGAAAGGGAGACTAAGACCAAATACACATTTCTTGCTATAAATCGCAATATCACACAAGTCTTATGGCTTTAAAAAGCAACTACATTCTGAAAATACTCAAATAAATTTTTTCTGCCCTGACTTGTTCCCTGAAATGTAAACATGAACACCAAGTCTACTGAACAATTCAACTGAGATATCTAATGACATACCAGATTTAACTTGTCCCCTAACCTCCAAAAATGTTGTTTACTCCAAGTTATTGTATCTTTGACTGGGATTAATGCAGTAACCTTCTCTCCTGTCTGCTTCTTCTAGGTTGCACCTAGAGTTTACCATCCATACAACAGAGAGATCCTCTAAAATGTCAGTGCTGCTACTCTGCTCACTGTACTCCACATGCTGCCCAACTCAGAATAAACACCAAGGTCATAGCACGGTCCTCACAAGTCACAACACAGTCTGCTTCCCTAATCCTCACATCAATCTGTACGTTCATCTCCTAATTTGTATTGCTCATTCTGCTTTAGCCACCTTGGTCTCCAGGCTGGTCCTCAAACAAAATAAACATACTCTTTTCTGGCTGCCTCTGTACCTGCTATTATTGCCACATAAAATGAGCTTCTGCCTCTATCAGCAGTTCTCAAACGTTATCCATATCAGATGCATGTGGAAGGCTTGTAAAAATATGCAGTGCTGGATCCCACTCCCAGAGTGACTGATTCACAAGGTCTGGGATGGGAAGCAATGATCTGCATTCCCAGCCTCACTGCCATGTCATGCTGATGTTGCTTATTCAAGGGTTTTACTAACCAATGTTCTATAAAGCCAGATCTCTCTACCTTTTTGAAATCAAGAATATTCCTTAATTTATCCTTATCAGGGATATTTATTAAAAAATACACTTCTCAGTCTTTATCAACGTGTTCCCTTTTGGTTTTCTTCACAGAGCTTATTACCAACTGATGCCATAGAACCTGTCAATTTCCCTATCCTCTTCCTCTTTATCTACATCAATCAGAATTCAAGCTCCATGAAAGGAGGGAACTTGGTCTATTGTTTACATTACTGTATCCAAAAGCCTAATTTAATGTCTGTCATAAAGGAGGTTTACAATAAATACCACTTTTGTTAATGACTTAGCAGAAAATTTGGGAGACAGCCCAATGTACAGTAGAAGTAACTTTTGCTCACATACATACACACAGAAGGTAATGCTCTTAATGATGAGAGAAACAATGAAAGATTACTATCATCCATGAACTTTTTAAAAAAGTAGACAGAATTTTAGGGAACAGAGATGATAAATTGTGATCTCTACTGTTTACATACTTTAAAGAGGGTTATGTAGGGAAGTCAGTTAGTTATGGGGATCAAGAAGTTAATTGTTAAAGGAAGTGAATAAAAGAAGCTCCTACATTTCTAAGAAAACTAGAAGTTTCCATAGGAGTCGGAGTTTTGGGGGAGGGGCTGGTCTACAGCAGGGGAGGTAAAAAAGTACTTTCCACCTTTCTTCATTGACCACTGAGTTGTCTCAATTTTTATCTTGATCATGAAATGTGTTAACAAAATGCCATGCCTATCATAGTTGCAAAATATGCACTTGAGCAAAGATCAACCCCTTGTTAAGTATCCCCCAAATGAAACCCATTGGTGCCAAGTACTGGTCTGTTTAATATCTCAATGTTTTCCATTTTCCAGAATATAAATGGAATCATATAGTATATAACCTTTTCAACTATTTTTTTCCTATGTAGTCATATGCTTTACGATTCATTCATATCATTGCTTGCATTGGTAACTCAAGCCTTGTTATCACCAAATGATATTCCACTACAAGGACATACCACATTTCATTTATCCATTCTCTTTTTTGAAGGACATCTTGGTTGCTTCAAGATTTTGGTGATTATGAATAAATCTGCTATACACATCCATGTGCAGGTATTTGCTTGGACATAAGTTCTCATATTGGTTAGGTAAATACCTAGGAGCCTGACTGCTAGATTATATGGTTAGACCATTTTAGCTTTGTAAGTAATTACCAAGCTATCCTCCAAAGTGGCTGAACCTGATGTCGTTTTAGAGTCGATGGATTTGAGAGTGGAGCGGGGTCCTTGGGTTTATTCTGGTAAAGGTTTCCCCAGAGCTCCCTTCGACGGCACGTGATGAGTTTCTCCATGAGACAGAGACTCAGTTATACTTAAAGAACAGGTGTATTAGGGCAAGGAGGTAAAGGACACTTGTACAGACACAAGTGGGCAGAAAGAGCTGCGGGGCAGGTTTTTTAAGAGAGGCCTGAATGGTGCAGGTCACGGGCAGACAGGCAGGCTGCTGCCCTGCAGAGAGACAGAATTGATAAAGGAAAGCACCAGCATAGGCACAGGTGGGCAGAGAAATGGCTGCCCCGAGTTCCTACCTGGATGGTACTGTTACAGCCCTCTTTCAGTTGGGAGGAAGCTCATCCTGGAGGATGGCTGTCTGTTTACTGGCTAGTTAGAATTAGAAAAGAGACCAGGAGATTCTACAATGGGCTCAATCTCCATATCCTTGGCCCTAGAGACTGCTGCCTAGCGCCCACCCTTGCTCTGCAACCCAGGAGGCAGCACCTAGGGATTGTGCCAATGGTTATGTTGATTTCTTCTACTCCCACTTCCTCATGTGGGTCTAGTTCTAATCTTATTTTGCATTATATCTCCTCCATCAAACCCACATTACATTTTATTAAAAAGAAAATAAAATGCTCCAGATGTTTAGCAGCCACAGTGTTTAGCATCATGATCATGGAATTGGATTCATTAATAACAGTGGATGAATAAGGCATATTTCAGGCTTACCCTGTGGCACATTCATGATCCTGATTGTGCCAACACACTCAATCCTAATCTATTCACCCAAGCATCAGCTTTTGATGTTGAGGCAATTTGGCCGGTAGCCAGATGGTATGAAATGGCTTTGGGCATTACTTCAGTAAAACATTCTAGAGCCCAGTGCTCATTATTTGCTAGCTTCTGTGAAAGCTGCGTGTTTTAAGAAGCCTTGACACTCCCATAGAGTTAGCTCCATCAGTACTTGACTTACTTGGGAGAGATGAAAATTAGTGTTTCTGAGATGTGAGTGAAATCTGACAGATGTTAAGCCTGTCTGAATTACAAAACCTCAGAAAATTAAGAAAGATAAACTGGATCAATCTTTTCAGTTGTTCCTTTTCTTTTTCTTCGCCCATCATTTGGATTCTCGGGTATTAAAGCTACATTACTGAGATTTTAGCTTGCATCGGAATCACCCTAGAAGGCCAATTAAAACACAAATTGATGGGACTCAACCTCAGAGTTTGATTCAGTGGGCCTCAGAATTTTTTCTATAATATTCCCTGGTGTAGTTGATGCACTGAAGTAGCACTGGATTAATGGGCTACATTCCTATGTTTTCAAAGCCTTTTGCTATTTTAATGAAGATAGTTTGCCTTTCTATACTTTCACATTTGTAAATGGAATGCTATTTTACCTAAACTCAGAAGCCCTTTTTTTTTTTTTTTTTGCTATGCAATTAAAAAACAAAGTATCTGAACACACTGAAGTGCAATCCAATGAAGGTAGTGGAAAGAAATCATTTATTTTTCACATAATCAACATAATTGAAGAATCCTTTATCTACCATGGATGGTGTTTATTCCAGTGAATTAGCTACTTGTGGTAGCTACAATATTGATTATAATCCCTGATTGTTTTGCAAATCATGAGAAAAAAGCCACAGGTGTTAGGTTAAACTTGGAGAAGTTAAATATACATCCATCCCTCTTTTTCAAGTTCTCTCTCCTGGCGTTAACAGGCATCTCCATCCTGCAAATTCCCTCAAGATCCCCAAAAGTAATATTTGTTCGTGAGTTTGTTTTGTTTTGTTACATTTTCTATACTTAAAGTATATGTCTACACATTCCAATTTAAATTGAAAATATTTAAATTAAAACTGAATTATGCTATACATGCTATTTTACCATTTTCAATTTTTACTTAAAAAGTCTTACAGGTCTTTATATTTTAGCATGTAGAAATGTACTGAATACTTCTTAATCTGTACCTGATGGACATTAGTTGTTTTCTGTGATTTTATAAGGAATGAGTACAGTTCTCATAAAACTTGTGTGAACTTTTCTACAGAATAAATTCCTACCAATAGGAATACTGGAGAGAGTATTACATGCTCACTACATTTTTAATATATAGTTCCAAACTGCCCTGAAAAATAATGTTACAGCAATTTCTCAGTAGCAAACAGGTATGAGAGAGTCTGTGACTGACCCATGGGGGGTGGTGGGGGGGTGGTGGTGGTATATATGATAACATTATCAGTAAGATTTTAAACACCTTTTAATAAGGATTTTAGTAAATTTTCAATCCACTTTCCTTCCTCCTTTCCTTTTTTGGTTAGAATCCTCCTTCACACTCTTACTTATTTCCCCCCCCAGAATATTTTATAAGTTGTCAAATAATTGAGATAAGAACATCTTCCCAGATATACTGAGAGAAAATATCTTTCCTAATACTGAATTTTCCTGCCTGACAGCATGACTTTTTCACTCATGCTCCCTTTGTTTCAAGTTTGTCTTTAGTTTTGGAGAAAAATCTGCTCTTTGCTGTTACAAAGACAAAAACAAACTTACTTCAGGGTTATGAGGGAAATGGTAGACATAATAATGACTCCCAAAGAAGTTTACATTTTATATCTTAGATCCTAGGAATATGTTAGATTACATGGCAAAAGGGAGATCAAGGTTTCAGATGGAATTAGGATTAGTAATCAACTGACCTTAAGATGAAGACATTTTTCTGGACTAGCCAAGTGGCTCAAGTGTACTCACAAGCCTTCTTAGGAGGGCAAGGGGAAGGGAAGAGTGGAGGGTACAGCCAGACGTGACTATGGGAGAAAGTCACAGAAAGAGGCAAAGTTGTGTCATGGAGAATAGGCCTAAGAACTAAAGAATGAGAGTGGTCTTCACATGCAGGAAAGAGTCTCCCCTAAATTGTCCAGAAAGGAGTACAGTGCTGTTGACAACCTGCTTTCAGTACGGTAACACTCATGGACTTCCCCGCCTCTACAACTATAAGATAATAAATTGTGTTGCTTTAAGCCACAAAATTTGTGGTAATTTGTTACTGCAGGAATAGAAATCTAATACTGGAAATTAAACACATTAATTCAGGGATATAAGGAATAAAATACATAGTTTCTAATGTTAAAACTGTTGCTAAACATGATAAAGCAAAATTACAAAGGATAATTAGATTAGCATCTTTGAAACAAGCAGCTATTATACTTATTACACTGGACTTGTCACCAGGGCAAGTCTAAGGTGAATGAAAACAATTTCTCTCTTCTTCTAGAATTTTAATTGGACAGATTTAAGCATATAAAAAACAGAATTAACAGCAACAAGATAAAGGTCAAATTTGCTACAAGAAAAAAATAAACAGTGAATTTGTGGGGGGGCAGATTCCTGAAAATTTGTGTAAGCAAGTTTATTTTTTTAAAACAAGTTCTAATGTGCAAATGGAGAATAAGTTGGGTGGATGAAGGCAATGGAATAGGAAACTGTGTAATTCATAATTAACATATTCATATTTGCTAAACTGAGTAACTAAAAAAAATTAGTAAATAGACTCTTAATGACATTTTACACATTGAATTAGAGGCAGTAGGATACAATTAATTTTAAATTACTCATCCCTAATTTCTAGGAACTTGTAAACCCTCCCATCACATTTGAGGGAGAAAAAATGCTTGGAAATATATTTGGCCTTCTCCTGAGTCTCTGCTTAAGAGACATTTTCCCCCACCTCATTCAACCCCATCTCAATTTACATGACTCTTCTGATTTCATTACTCAGAATTCTTCATCTTCAACTCCAGGATCCTTCATTAGTCCCAGAGATAAACAAGTGACTCATATACTTGAAACAAACAAATCTTGGGGCAACCTTACTCAACCTTTTCCAAAATTCCTTCCCCAAATGCATAGGATTCTACTCAAGTTAGTACAGATGTTCACTGCAATCTCATAAACCGAGAAGACTGGAAACCAGATGATAGAGCATGGTTTACTCAATTATGATTTTAGAAATCAAGGTTCTAATCATCTGTTGGACTATCAAACGTGATGAGTTGGCTCTCCACCTGTCTTTTCTCCTCATGTTCCCAACAACGGCTGCTACAATTTGACACATCTGTTCCAAAGTGCAGTTTCTCCTTACAAATCAACTTTTAATGTGGAATATGTTTTTCCTCTTGAGGAGACCACACTGGTCAATATTGGTAGGCAGGCCCATTCAAAAATAAAAGAAAGACTGAGGAAATGAGTTTCTAGCAAAATTAGACTACTTTTGGATGTAGAATCTGTCTTTAGGAAAAGGTTGTGCTAGGGACTGGGAAGGCATGTAAGATTGGAGACAATGGCCGTCATTCTTGACGATGAAACCGCAGTGCCACGGTTACTCAGCGATAATTTATATCAATTTTCTGTGACATTTTCCATTTTCACATTTTTTCTGGTGATTCTCTTGGCTGTCACCACAATTCAGGCCCTCTATTACCTCTTATTAACTTTTGTTTTCACTATGTTTTCTGTTGGCCTGAAACCCATGATCAGTCATTATGACACTTCCATATTCTGCATCCAAAATTCTTGCTCACTTGTAAAGTTTTAGAGCTGCCTACCTATGTAAATGTACTCCAAGAATGTGTCTAACTTTATATATTTAAGAGAACAATTACTACAAGTAATGACTTCAAAAGCTGTTTCATTTGGGGATGAGATATTAAGCCACTATCTTACTAATATTTCTTGCTAATATTTCTAATAATATCCTAATATTCTTACTAATATTTGAGGTTATTTAACACTTTGTGTTAGGTATCAAAGGCAAAAGTTATAATTATAAAATTACAAAAAAAATTATAATTGTAAAAAATCAGATATACAGAATGTATTCCAGTGGAATAAATTGTAATATAAGCACCCAAGACCAAAAATAAAAGATCTAACAATGAGTTCAGGTAATTTATCCAATATTATATAATTCACTCTAGATAAAAGTTAAAATGTTAAAGCTAAGGGGCCTCCCTAGTGGTGCAGCGGTTAAGCGAGGCACTGCGGAGCTGTCTGCAGTGGTGATGCGAGTTCGACTTTGACGCCCGGCCGGGGAGATTCCCACATGGCGCGGGAGACCTCTCCTGCCTCGCCCGCTGCTCCCCTCAGCAGTGTGTTTCCGTTGATCTGCCTGTTCTGCTCCCCACTCTGTCTCTGGTGAACCCTCTTGCCGCTCCACACCTTTGGCCTGTACCCCAGCTTGTGTGCATAAATAAATCTTAAAAAAAATGTTAAAGCTAAGGACTAGAAATGATTGGAAAGTGAAAATGGCACTTATTAAAAATACACAAATTTGGGTTGGATGGAGGGGTCAAATAAAGATCCTAATATATTCACATTCTATTTTACTAATAATATTTCAGAGAGAGTTATCTGTTACCATTATTCTTCCTCTATTAGTGAGTGACTATGCAGAATAGTATCTAACATAGGTTTTATTATAAACAACCAAGAAGCATTTAATATACACATTGTAATTAGAAATCATTTAGAATTAGCAGGATTTTAGGAGTGTATGCTCTGTTTCTGAAATTATCACCTTGCTCTTGTTTTGTGGAAATGATACAAAACAGGCTCACCATCATACAAAGGCTACAATGGTAGCTTGCATGCAAGTGTGTATATTTACTTTAAAGTTTAACTCAATTTAAATTCAGACATTTGAAATTGTGATTTCAAGGGCCTAAAGTATTGAGAGATCTTATTTAACCGCAAAGCCTAGATTATGATTCTGACCTGGGCGTGCAGTGGCACTAGATTGTATGTATGGTGTAGTTTGAATTACATGCTGCTATCTGACCTGCTGCTCTTTTCTTCTGATCCAATCAGTTTCTTGAGGCTTTGAAATAATTGAATCATGATCAAGTAATGATTCTTTCTACTCTCATACAAAAGACCTTAATAATTTAAGTCTACTGTAAATTTTATGTTTTTCATAAAATGAACATCCGTAATCTTACCTAAAATTAGCCCATATTTTATTTAAGAGCTAAAGTTCAGCTCCAATGTGCTAACACACACATATTTCTAACCTAATAAACAGATTGCCTTTCTATGGTTTTGTTAAATATCTTGAATATACTTATAAAGACATTGATTTTTGTAGAGATAAACACATTCTAAGAGTGTTTGGGCAATTCCTCCATCATCCAATTCATTAGTGAACTATCACAACTGACTATGTAGAAGTAATTATGGCATTTAAAACATACCTTAAGTATACATTGTGTTCTATAAGCATTTACTAAGCAACTGTTATGTTCAGAATGTTGCACATCATCTTTGCCTTATGGGGTCACAGATGAGTCAGATAACAACAAACTGAAAATTCGGAGAAAATTCAAGTGCACTGCAAGGGAGCAGGTGTTAAAAGCCAATGAATGGAACAGATACATCAGGCCACAGTTCTCTATTTCTAAGGAATAGGCATTTTGCAAAGCTCTTTACCATTTCTTATTAAAAGAACCATAGAATGCAGAAAATAGATTAAACATGAGTCTTAGACTTGAGCATGAAATTAGAAGAGCAAACTAGAAACAGTCCAGAGCAGTTTTCAAGAAGTAGATCACTGACAGCAATGATCAAAGAGACTTGAGTTCAGTGTGACTATAAAACATTCATCTAGCTTTCAGAGTTCTTGGGGTTTAATTAACGCGTTCATTTTCAGAAACACCACAAAGGTAAACTATTTTCCTTTACATCTGCATTGCCCTCAGGTGCAAGGTGCGATTAGAGATTTGATGGCACTTGATACCTTCTGTTCTAAAATACCATGTTTCTATGGGAAATAAATGAAGGCTTTGAATAGAGCGATTGAAAAAGAAGTGGTGAATATATAGTCGTATGTTGAAGGACAGCGAGTCTAGAGGCAAAGAGCAATCAAGAAAACCTTTTATGTCATGCCTAAGGAACTGGTTTCCAACTTATATAATGATGATGCGCTTTCCTTAACAGCATGCTCGTATGTTTTCTTCAATGGGTATTTGCTTTTTTGATGGTATTTTGATTTTCAAAATACAAAGTTCATATTTGTTTCTTCAGTTTCACAACTTTGTATTTTTAAACAAGGTGACCTTAATTTTATTATATAAATGCTGTATCTTTCAACAAATTGACTTTAATTTTAAATTGTGAAATGTCTTAGTTCTCCTTTTTAATAGCCCAGCCTACTTTCCACTCAATGATTCTAATTTTATTATTTTGCCCATATTACTTCTGTGAAATCATCCTATATTTATAAATATAATTCCACTTTTTTCTAGTTCTTAATTTCCTTAATGAACTCTTTGAATTGATTTCTTTTTTTTAATCGGCACTCATTCTTGATAATATCATTTATTACTTATTTTTATTAAAGGTGCTTTGTATTTAAAATAACCAGTCAATCCTTCCCTGGTTATCAAGAGTCTGTGCATAAAAAAAATTATTCCAGTTATTCCCTAGAAGAAGACTGAGCATTTTGTGAATGCATAACCCAGCAAACTTCTAGATATTTAAGTCCCATATAAGTTTCCTATCTGGTGTTCAGGCTGCTCTGTGAAGTTAGTAACCAATGTGTCTATTTCTACAATAGGGTGAGTCTTTTATCTGGAAAGGACTAAATAAGAAGAATTTATTTACTCTGTTGCAATTACTCAACTCTGCCACTGTCTCTTAAAAGCAGCCATAAGTAACACATAGAGTGGGCGTGGCTGCAGTTCTAACAAACCTTTATTTACAAGACATCGGCATGCTAGCTTTGGCCCACAGATCCCATTCTATCAACTCCTGTGCTACAATTCCAAATATTTGATAACTCTGTCTGTAAATGTTATTTCTCATTTTGAAGTAAAATGAGAAAGTATTCCCATGAATGAGATACTTTTGCAAAACTTGAGACCATTACATTAGCTGAAGAACATCTGTTTATAAATTTTTACAGGAGGACAGTTTTACTCTCTAAATGATAAATGTCATTCTTTAGTTTTAGTAGCCTTAGTAGTCAACAAGAAAAAATGAATTTGTTCAGGAGCTGTTAGATTGAAATCCTCGGACTGGTTGGGTTGCTTTTCCCTCCGACATAGAGGGAACTGGGCAGCCTCAGGATCACTCCTGTGTGCATTTCACAAGCCTGGGCATTGTGGGAGAAATGAACAGAGGTTGTATCTGTGTTAGTCAGAGATCATCTTGAAGAAAATGGAAAAGTATACTCAGGGAAATTCAAATAAACAAAGAGGCTATTATAAAAAATATAGGAGACCGCTATGGAACAGAAAACACAACCTAACCTCAGAGGGAACAGAAAATCATTAAAAATATATTCTCTCATTTTCGCTCTTCCTCTTTCTTACTATGATGTTTTCCACCAGTGCTTTGTTTTGTTTTGATTACATTTGTTCCATGATCGTCTCTGAAGGCTGCAAGTGTCTGAAATACTTTTGTTTTGTTTTGTTTTGTTTTTAAGATTATTTATACATACAAGCTGGGGTACAGGCCAGAGGCGGGGGGTGGTGAGAGGGTTCACCAGAGACAGAATGGGGAGCAGAACAGGCAGATCGATGGAAATACACTGCTGAGGGGAGCAGCGGGGGAGGCAGGAGAGGTCTGCCGCACCATGTGGGATTCTCCCTGGCTGGGCATCGAATCCGCATCGCGCGCTGCCAACAGCTCCACAGCACAGCGCTAAACCGCTGCGCCACCAGGGAGGCCCAAGTGTCTGAAATACTTTTAATGTTTGATCCCTCATAATTTTGACATGTGTATAATTTATGGCTTGCTATATACCAATTCTGGATATTATTTCACCGGATCTTATAGTTTGGGGGTTAAATGTCTTCTAGGCACAGTGACTGTCCCTAATCAGAGACTGTGATGGTGGTAGAGACACTATAAGGTCTACAAGAGAATTCAGGTGATGGGTGGCTTCCTATGGCCAGTAGAGACTCCACTCTTGAAATCCATGGAATATTTGGAGAGGTGGTAAAAGGGTGGGGGCTAAGTTTCCAGAGAGAATCAGAGACTTAGTAACAATAAGTGACAAAAAAGAAAAAAGGCTCAGGTTGAATTACAGAGTGACATTTTGGTATTCGGTCAAAAAAGAGGGGACGCTGGGCAATGTCTACCAGGGGTGGCATTGATACTACTGCTCTTAGGGGTTCTTAGAATCGGTCTGAACTGGGTGCTGGAGATACAAATGGACTGAGCTGAGATCCCTTACATAACAGCATAATGCTGGTATTTGACCTTGACCCCTTGGAATCCTGTATCTTTTTTTGTGCCTCCCTTCTCTGAGAGCTTTCACTTCCACCGACCATGAGACAAGACTGGAGGAGCCCTCCGGAGGATTTCGCTGAGACTGCACCATTCTTTGGCTTCCTCTTGTTGCCTATTTTGTTTGCTCTTCAACCTTACATATTTTTCTCCTGGACACTCTTTAATAAATTAATTTAACAGTTATCTTTATATCTTAAGGTCTGTTTCTGAATTTACCTGATATAAGACAGGTGTCCAGAAAAAAACAAATTAAGGTGATTGGGGTAGCTAAAGAGGGTAGTCAGGGAAAAAGAGGAAGCCAGTAACAACTCAAATTCAGACACAAAAGTAAATCAAAGATTGTAGAGAATTTACTTAAAGAAATATCCAAATTGTCTGGCAAGTCATAGGAATAAAATAATGTTGAATTATTGCATGATGTACCCCCAATCAAGTAATTAAAATAGATTTTTATCATAAACTATGTTTTCAAATTCTAATTACAAAGATAGCAATTGAGAGACAGAAGTTGACAAAAAGATTGAAACTATTACTAATTCTGAATTAATCGAACATTTTAAATGCAGACAAGAATCCTTAGAACAAGAGTAAGGTCAACAAAGGAGTGCTAATTTTCAGAACAAAGAGGGAAGGAGGCACAATGGACAGTAGTGGTGGATTATGGGTGATTTGGTGGTAGGTGCACTATGGTGGCAACGCCTGATGGAGGTATCCAAATATTAGCTCAACTAAAATTAAAAATAATTTTTAAATCCAAGGATCATGTCTTATTTTTACAAGACTACCTTCCCCTCATAAAACAATGCTCAGTTTCTTTCATTTTTGATATACTCGCCCACAAATTTCACAAACCACAGTCTTTGAAGTACCCCATCTCTCCAACTTAGTTTTCAATGGGTTTCTCTATCTACCCCTTCTTTTTAAATCGGGGTTCACCAGATCCCATGGTTTGCATCTCTTTTCATCCTTCTTTTCTGGGGCAATATCATGGATAATTATGATTTCCTTTCTCTTCTATAGGCTTAGAAACCCGAGTCTTCATTTCTAGAGACAAGCTTTGTTTTAAATGCCAGAACTATGTAGGATGTCATTTGCTTGCCACTTCTTCTGCATTAGAAACCAGAATCCACACTCAACATACTGAATGCTAAACTCATTTTTTAGCTCCTATTCTTCTTGGGTTCAACAGGCTCTTTATTGAATTCACCATTGTCCCTGTCAATCAAGTCACAACTCTCAGAGCAATTCTAAATCTCTCTAGCTCCGGCAGGGTCAAACAGAGCTTTGTCAGTTTCCCCTCCTTTAATAGCTGTCAAGGCCTCTCCCTATCATTTTGCTATAGTCATAACCTAGGTCATCAATCATGTATCACCTAGAGTGGGGATAGCCAACAGTAGGATGGCACAAGCCACATTCATGACTTAAAAGTTTTAGTAGCCACATTAAACTAAAAGGAAAAAGGACCTCCCTGGTGGTGCAGTGGTTAAGCGCTGCGCTGTGGAGCTGTCGGCAGCGGTGACGCGGGTTCGATACCCGGCCTGGGAGATTCCCACATGGCGCAGCAGACCTCTCCTGCCTCTCCCGCTGCTCCCCTCAGCAGTGTATTTCTGTTGCTCTGGTGAACCCTCTCACTGCCCCACGCCTCTGGCCTATACTCCAGCTTGTATGTATAAATAAATAAATCTTAAAAAAATAATAAACTAAAAGGAAACAGGTGAGATTACTTTTAATAGTACATCATATTTAACCCAAAACATTAAGAAGATCATTGTCAAAATATCAACATCAAACATTAGTAGGAGCTTATGTTCTTTGTTTTCCTTGTTATTGGTGCATATGCCATACTGGTCAGCACAGACATCTCAGTTCTGACCAGCACATTTCAAGGACTCAGCACCCAAAGGGGACTGTGGCTGCCTTGTGGACAGCACACAGCTGCACTACTGGCACAGCTTCCCTGCGCCCACACCCAGCCTCCGCAATTCGCCACGGCACTGACATTTCCATTATGCACACCTGATTCGCACACTTCTGTTTCATATCATTACCCATGGCTCACACGATAAAGTCTAACGTCCCTTTCGTGTCCCCTGTCATCCTCTGTGTTCACATAGCTTCCTGCTTTTTCCTCATTTGTTAAGTCCTGATTCGAATTCACTAATTGCCATCGAATTCACTAATCTTCAACCGTGGTGACAAACTATACCTATAAATGTGCTGGTTTTCAAATACTTTTGCCATTTCCTTCTCTAAGAGGTTTATCTCCTTCCCTTTGTCTTTAGCCTAAAGAACATCTACTAACTTACTCATGTTATAAATGTGTACTTTGTGAGGCCCTCCACGAACCTATACTCCCATGCCAAATATCAACATACACTCTGCTTCTCCACAGTGCCTTGACAACTACTGAGGGAAAAATCCACTGATAATGCTATCCATTAACATTTTTTTACTTGTCCTTTGATTAGGCTTTGAAACCCCTCAAGGCCTGAGACTGAGCCTTACTTATCTTTGAACCCCCAGGGCATAGGATAGAAGATCAATAAATCAGTGCCGATAAAGAAAAAAGTAAGTGCCTTCCACTTGGGGATCCCTTCCCAATTAGGAAACCACAGGAATCACAAGAGTCCTGCTGTACAGTTACCTTGCATGACATTTGGTCAATGATGAATCTCCAACATGATGGGGGCCCCCAAATTCCTAATTTCCTGGTAATATTGTAGCCATTATCACACTACGGCATTTTATTCTGGCAGCAGCCTCATAACATCTCGTGTTTACCTCGTCTCTTGATAGCATTATTTTTCCTTGTGTTTGATTTAGTCTCATGTTGTTTTGTTCATTATGGCCCCTAAGTGTGCAAAATGCACTGCGAATGTTGCCAGTAAGAGACCATGTTGATCTGGAAACCAAATTAAAAGTGATTGAGGACAACAAAAGTAGGAAATGAGTGATGGTCATTGCTTGCCAGTCAGGCATGTCCTGAGAAAGCTATGCTCTTGAACTAGAACACAGAGACAGAAGCTGTTCAAGTGCCTACTTCATTGACAGCAAGGAAACTTAACAAAAATTCAAGAAGGGTTTCTGTCAGATGTGGAGAAAGTTGTAATGATCTGGATTGAAGACCAGACCTAGAAGCACATCCCTCTCAGCACCAAGGCCATCACAGCCAAAGCAAAGAGCTGGTTTGCGGCATGGAACGAAAAGGCGGGCTCCGATGTTACTGCATTTCCTGCTAGCTCCGGGTGGTTTACAGCATTCAAGAACCATTATTTATGGCATAATGTGAGAGCGAGTGTCGAGTCTGCTGATGTGATTGCTGATGTAAAGGCAACTGAAAAACTTTTGGAAAGTCTAAAGCTGATTGTGAAGGAGAATGGCTTACGAGAGCAAATCTTCAACATGGATGAAACTTACCTATTCTGGAAACAAATGCCCGAAAGGACTTTTGTTCATAAGGAGGCAGAGGTAATGCCAGCTTTCAAGGCTTTTAATGACATGATCAGCAGCCTTGCTGGGGGGGCAGTGTTGCAAAGTAACATTCGTTGTAGTCTGGCCCCGTGGGGAGAGCCTCAGGGCATTTGAGTCTATCAGCAGCACACACTCTCAGTGAGGAGAGGCGTCAGTCATGGCTGGACAGCTTTGACCTATGACACCTCAAACAAATCCAATGATGTAAGCCAACAGAAAAATCAAAAGTGGTATTTCTCTAAGTTTCTACACTTCAAACGTCCTCCCTAGAAGATGAAAAATCATTACTTCATCAATCCAAGACCAGTAACAAAAGTGTCACGGAAGACCCGCCCCTTTTCCAACATGCTCTCCTGAATTTCTATGCCAGCAAAAAGGAAGTGAAAATCTTAAAATATTTTAAATTTATGATGTAAAAGAGTTACAGGTAAGCCAAGGTCAATTTATTACTGAAGAAAGCTATTTTGTGTGAATGTAAGGTAGCCTGAGCACAGTGTGTACGAGGCCTACAGCAATGTCAAGTCCTAGCACTTTCCAGTCACTCATCGCTCACTCACTGCTCACCAGAGGGGCCTCCAGTACCGCAAGCTCCTGGTGAGTACCCTGCATGGGTGAACCCTTCTTATCTTTTATAGTTATTTGTACTATACTTTTTCTATATCTACAAATGTTGAGGTACACATAAACGTCTTCCTGTTTGGAGTTATATGAACAATACACAACTGGAATCAAGGGTTGTGTAAGCCTTGGATTAGAGAGGAAATGTAGACCCAGACAGCAAAGTGGGGAAATGAGAGAAGTGAGGTCTTACGTGCGAGTTTATGTGAACGGAGGCTAAAATTCTGAGATCAGTGGTGGGGCGACCCATTCAATCCCTGACTACCTACTCTTATGCCTCCTAGTTCTATCTTAGTAAATTCTGGAGATTCTCTCTTTATTGTTCTGAAAAATCCTAGCCACTTCTGAGATTAGGAAACAGTCACATTTCCTGGAATTTGATGTGTCAATGAAATGTACATTTGCTGAGCACAAATATAACCCAAATAAACATTCCTGCAATTTTCAGAGTTGTATATCAGCAGAAAAAGACATCTAGATGCTATGAACTTGACCTTGCATGTTCTGTTTTGTGACACTGAGCTAAGTTTCACTGGTAGGAATCTAACTGGAAATGGCAAAACAAATGATTTTATAGCTTTGGTTCCCCCCCCCCCCCGCCCCTTGGTCATCAGCAGGCAAACACTCTTGTGATTTCATTGGCTGCTATTTGGTGGAGATGAGAATTTAAATCTAACAGATGCTTGGAAGCACAGCACAAGTTAAAATATGCAACCAACAGAAACACCAAAAAAATCCGTGGGCTGTTTGAAACACACATACAGAACTCTTCCTATAATCAGAGATAATTACCAATGTTAGGAGATCAAAAGCATCTTTTTTGGTCCTTGAAAAGCTAAATAGAAATTGCAAACAGACACCAGCAGGTACGGTAAATTTACTAGACGCATAATTTTTTTTGTGAGAAGGGGCTAAGCCATTTTATAGCTATTCAGCTTCTTTGCATTTCATGTACACTTTTTAATGTATACCTTAAATCGTTTGCTACATATGGTTCCTAACAGCATTATTTATTTTTCCTGGGGAGACACTCATTCCCTGTAGTCAAAAAAGGAATGGACCATGGTGTACTTTTACAAAATAAAAATAAGTTTTCTCTGATAATGTGTTCCCATGGGGTTGCTTTATACCAGATCCTAAATTTTAAAAGCAAAATTTAAATTTCAACAGAAACAAACACCAAATAGGGGTCCAGTACAACCTCTGTTTCTTATTCTTAAGTCCTGTCTTAGTTTAACTAAATTGTTTTATACGTGCAGATATTTTAGCTGTTTTAACTCTACTTCCTAATGCTATATCTAGTACATGTAACTCATACAGTCCTTATGCTGACAACATTTTTTAATAACTTAGACTTTAGGTGACATGGACACAATCTGCAAATGGAAATCTTTACCTGATTTTATATACATAAATATTTTTTTCTTACTCATAGAACACACAATTAAAAATTTGTTTTGTATTCCTAGCAATGCAGAGGAATTATTCTTAAAACAGCACTATGGCTGCCTGTAGTATTTCCTCAAAATACATGATCTGTATGGGGAGAGAGTCATACCTAAGAATGAATTAGAGCACTCAGTGAAAGGGAGAAATCAGTACCAGGCAGGTAATTAACAATAGCTTGCAGGTAATTTTTTATTCGATAATGAGATTGTAGAACTTTGTAGAACATATGTGCGTGTGTGTGTGTGTGTGTGTGTGTGTATGGGCACACGTGTGCATGTGTGTTCTTCTCAAATACAGTTGATGGTTGCCTCATTCCTTATAAGAAAATTGCTAAACTTCCTAGCATAGCATTCAAAGTCCATTTCCAATCGGGCCCTGGCCTAGCCTATATTTTAAAATTCATCCCTAGTTATTCTCTCCACAAATCCTCTGATGACACTAGATCATTCACTGTTCATTAAGCATATTATTTGGTTTTCTATCCCTGAAAATTTTCCTTTTGTGAATCTGTCCTTTTCTTTCCCTCCCCTCCTCTCTTCACTCTCCTTTCACTCTCTCTTAACTATTTAAGTATTTCCTTAAGGGCCTACTAAAAGATGAACTATTTGGGACATCACCACCTAGGTCCACTGGCATATGTAAGAACAGCCTTATCTGTCTTCCCAAAGCATTTTGAATAGAACTATTACATAAATTTCATCTGGATTTGTATTTTCCTTCTATTATCTCCATATCTACTCCTCCAACTACATGGTAGGATATTTTTGCTACTTCTAACTCATCTAAGCTGTAAAGCAGGGTCTTAAACACATTTTATTGACATGTGTTTGAAAAATATTCCGTAATCCATGATGATATTACAATTTTAATGCTAGTTTAGAGTAGGGGGGTTAGTATACTGTAACCCAAAGGCAGACTACCTAATCCTGTACATAAGGTTTTATTGATACATAGCCAAGGTCCAACAGAAATCATATAGTCTACCAGCCTGACATATTTACTCTCTAGTCCTTTACTGGAAAATTTTGCTGACTCTCCTGACTTAGAGCAATCTACACTAGTATACAATCATGGTAGTAAATAATATACACATGAAGTCCATCTGTCAACTTAGTCTAAGTCCTATTTATTTATTTATTTTAAAGATTTATTTTTTATTTATACATACAAGCTGGGGTACAGGCCAGAGGCGTGGAGCGGCGAGAGGGTTCACCAGAGACAGAGCGGGTAGCAGAACAGGCAGATCAGAAATACACTGCTGAGGGGAGCAGCGGGCAAGGCAGGAGAGGTCTGCCACGCCATGTGGGATTCTCACTGGCCGGGCGTCGAACTCGCGTCGCCGCTGCCGACAGCTCCACAGCGCAGCGCTTAACCGCTGCACCACCGGGGAGGCCCTAAGTCCTATTTATTGTACTGAATGGCAATTTAATAAGTAATGTACTGTGATGGTTAGTTTCATGTATCAACTTGTAGTTATTCCAGCAATCAAACAATAATGTAGGTCTTTCTGTGAAGTTATTTTGTTATAGTAATTAGAGTTCATAATGAAATTAAAGCTGATGTTAAATAAAGGAGATTATTTTAGATAACCTGGGTGGTCCTAATTCAATCTGCTGAAAAGCCTTATGAGAAAAGCTAGATCTATATGTGGAAAAAATTTCCAGACACAAAGATGTAAACTGATTTTCAGTAAACATAATTTGGGTGTGTGGGGGGAAACAATAGCAGCACAAGTCAGTCATGACTAAGTTTATGCATTTTGCATGACTAAGTCCGCATTTCGTCTTTATAATAAAAATAGTCTTTCTTAGCGGTTCACTAAAACAAGTTATATTTTGTTTTTACCACTGATTTGCTCACAATTTCTTAATGAATGAAAAGTTTCACTGTTTTTATGGAACTAAATTAGAGAGAGATCATATTGCTGTTTTGGTCTACAAATTTTTCAATTACTTGTTTGAAAAGCAACTTAGTTTTTTCATCCAACTTGCATATGCTTGAATACTTTAAAACTTCTCATAATAAAGTTTGGAAAGACAAAAACAAAAAACAAATTTCTAGTCAGCCTTTCCTACAGACCTCAGATTACCTATCCCACAACTGCATAAGCCAGTTGTTTATGATAAAGTATTTACTGTTCATCTCTTATTGGTTATGTTTCTTTGCTTAAATCCTGACAGATGTACCTTTATGACCTGAAGACGTTAAAGATGACTCCAATAAAGGAATTTTTTTCCATCACAGGAAACCTGTATTAAATCATGTTAAAACTTTTTAATATAACACTTGAGAAGGAATATTTTCACAATTTTGCCTGGACCTGATAGAAGCAGAAAGATGTCGATAGTCATTTCTACTAGGTCACCTGTTCTACTACATTATGTAATATTCATTTTTTTTTATTTTAATATGGTCAAAGTTAAATTATTTAGTATTTATCAAAAGTTATTTCCTTCTTAAAGAGAAAAATATCGAATGGTTTCACTTATAACAGGACTATAAGGAAACCAAATAGGAGAGAGACACTCAGTGGGCGGGGGGCGGAGGTGAGGATAAGGGCACAAAATGGAGTAGAAAAGAACACAAGGGACCACGGAGGTGGATCACGGGTGAATTGGTGGTGGGTTACCCAAGGGGAATACAAAATGTAAAAGACATAAATAACAATAAAAACATATACAAAAAAAAAGTTATTTCCTTCTTAAACACCCATAACCTAGGGAAATACTCCTTACTCTGACATCCAAAATATATACTAATCTTCATTGGTGACAAAGGCCACTCCTAACTTATTAATATTGCCTCAATGTACAGTTGAGGGGAAAAGTCAAGCCAAATGCAAAGAGGGGGGAAAAAAACAAATGAAAACTCATTTGTTAGTGTAATCTTTTGTTTGGGTACAAGTAATAATACTTTTGTTTTTATGTGAAAGGAGAGACTGCTTTTTTAAAACTTTGTTTATAAGCTTCCTTTATCATCGAGGGCGAATACCTGAAATATTGTTCTTTCAAGACTTCTGCTTTGTGAATAAATCCCCATCAAAATCTGACCCTCCACACAGAATTCAATATTCAGAGACTTCATAGGGCATTGTTTGCTCCAGCAGAATCCAAAATATAACATTGCAGAGAGATCGGGTAGTGTGCTAGACCAAAGATCTATTTGACAGATAAAGTGATAGTTTCTAAATAGAAAAAAAAAGTTATTTTTAATGGACAAAATAAATTTGAATCTATGGTTGGATTAGAAAAAGAAATGCATCTCATGTATTTAAAACTAATTACATCTTTCTTAATCTCATATGCAAGATCATTGAACTAGATGTCAGATTTCCTGGGATCTCAGCTTGATTTCTAAAATTAATACTTGTATGATTGGGCCAGTTACTTAACATTCATGAGTCTCATTCTCCGATGTGTAAATACGAATGATGATAATTTTTTTGTTTCTCTGCACCGTTATTTTCAGAACCAAAAGGAAGAATCAGGGAGAGTTGAGAACTCTAATGCAAAGGTGATGCTATTTTGAGGGGCAGTATCTCAGAACCTTTGAGAATATGATGAAAACTATGGTAATTTCTTTACACAAATTCATTTATTGCCATACACATGACTTTTTCCAAGACCACAGTATGTTCACAGTCCTCTGGAACTTATCTTTGAACCACTTCAGTGGAACTTACACTTGGAACCCCTCCTGCAAAGTGCTTTTGTTACAGCCACATCTCCATGAAAAGGGAGAAGAACACTGAATGGGCACTAGTTTCCCTGCCCCCCCTCACATGCAGGTACCTTGGACTACAAGTCCAGCATGTCATGAACCAGACTTCCTGAGTGGGGGGCAGCTGGGAAGGAGAAAGGTAGATATAGAAGTAGAGGGGGACTCATGTGAGGGAACTTGGAGGAGAAATGTAGAGGAGAGTCATGCAGAGACACTTGGAAGAGGTACCTGGAATAGATGTTGGTAAGAGACATGCAGGGAGGCTGCTCCTGGTTTTTGACAGGGACAATGGCGGCTGTAATCTTGATGTGGTATATTTTGAATTTTGATTCTCTCTTTTTGTCCCAGTTTTCTGCCTAACCCCTTTCTTGTGGTTCCTTGCCAGAAGGTACTTTGGGGCCTCAGAGGCCTTATTTCAGGACAAGCCTTTTTGACTGGGCATTTGCCCATGAGGGGGTGGATAATCTTCGGAGTTTTACTGGGAAAGGATTTTTTTCAAATCCTGTCTTCTCTTTCTCTCTCTCTCTCTCCACACCAATTCTATCAAAAATATTTCACACTAAGAGTCTGCTTCTTTGCACAGATGGCTGGACCTCTTTTATAGCCTACATTCCTTAATACAATACCCTGTGGGATTGACCCACAAATACTTTCCTCTGAGGTGGGTGGTTGGTGGCTTGCTCAGGTGGTAGAATGGAGAGAGGGTAAAGGAGTTGCAGTCAGGGCAGCTGCCATTCCAGTCAGTCAAACTGGCTGGGTGGCGGGCACAAACTATGCAGTACACAGACCTTATGTAGGGGATCTTACCAGTGATGGTGAAGTACAGAACTAGGTGCACACAGGAGCTAGCACCTCTAAATTAGTCACGGAGAGTCTTAAGGTCAGCTGCACAGAGCGCAGAGTCCTATCCCACCCCCTCACAAACTTAGAAGTTCTGAGAGAGAGAGATGTGCTGAACACCATTGAGCGGAATGGGAAGAGGCAAGAGCTTGGAAGTAGGCTTGTGGGAGTGGCTAATGCCTGGCCTGGTCTGAGGAGAAAAGAGGCAGTATAGGACACTCTGCCTAGGGTGGTAATGTACGAATGACTCAAGTGGAAGGTGAACGTGAAATAATATCTGGGGAAAATGAAGAAATTCTGAGAAATATCTGACTCCATTAGGAGAAACAACGATAAGGGGGTATCCCAGAAGGTGAAGAGAGAGAGAAGGGAGCAGAGACTATTCAAAGAAATAATAGCTGAAATTTCCCCAAACCTAAGGAAAGAATTAACCAGAGATATACAGGAGGGTGAAAGAACACTAAGGTTTTTAGATGCAAAATGACATACACTATACACACTATTGTTAAAATATCAAAAGTCAATGATAAAGAAAATTATTGTAGTCTGCTAGAGAAAAAAGCTTGTAACATACAAAGGCAACTTGACCAGGCATTCATCAGACTTCTCAGCATAAATTCTACAGGCCAGATGAGAATGGATTTGACATTTTCATAATTCTAAAAGAAAAAAAGAAACTGCTAGCTAAGAATACACTATCCTACAAGATTATCATTCAAATACGATGGAGAAATACTTTCCCTTCAAATACAATGGAGAAATACTTTCCCTGACAAACAACAGTTAATGGAGTTTACCACCCCCAGATCTGTCCTACAAGAAATGTTCAAAGGAGTTCTACTTGAAAAGAAAAAAAAAAAAAAAAGGACACAAAACCTTAAGCAAGGTGATAAATAGTAACACAGAATCAAAAATGTAAAAAATGAGACAGTAAAATATTAAAGAGAAAGAAGAAAAGGGCAGAATCTGAACAGTCAAATGATAATGAGACAATACTAGCACAGAAGGGACTTTTATAGAGAGTTTGATACAACACTTATGGTAACCATAAAACAAAAAGCTGGAACAGAGACACTTAGAAAAAAAAGAAACTGACAGAACCATCATGGAAAGTCATCTGAATGAAAAGGTGGATAGAAACACCTGGAAAAAGAAACAAAGATAAAATAACCAAAAGAAAAAAAAATAGAATGGCAATAGTTAGGCTTCACGTATCAGAAATCACCCAAAACGTGAACAGTCTGAACCCACCAATCAAAAGATACAGAGTGACAAAGAACTGGATCCATCTATAGTGCATAGAGGAGACTCACACCAGGTCTAATGGCAAGCATCGATTTATAAAGAATGGCTTTAGTAAGGTATTTCAAGCCAGTGACATAAATTAAAAGGTTGGCACTGCCTATCCCTATGCTAGAAAAATTAGACTTTCAGTCAAAAAAGCAGGAATTGACAAAGAAGGACGCTATATAATTATCAAGGATATAAATCATCAAGAAGCTATAGCTATCATTAATATTTACACACCCAGCACAGCTGCATATAAATACATAAACTAATTATTAATGGACTTAAAGCAAGATGTTGACAGCAACACAATAATAGGGTATCTCCACACATCACTTACATCGATGGATAGTTCATCCAGACAGAAAAGTAGACAAGAATCACATGAAATCAAGTAATAGAGCAGATGGACTTAATAGACATACAGAGATTTCACTTCCAAAAGAAATAGCTATACATTCTTCTCTAGCGCTCATGGAACATTCTCAAAGACAGATTATATGTTGGGACATAAAACTAGTACCAATAAATATATGAAGATTGAAATCATATGAAGCATCTTTTTTGATTATATTGGTATGAAGCTAGAATTAAACATAATGTAAGGGCAAGATAGATCACTAACTCATGTAAGAAAGAATAACATGAACTGCCTAGTATATATAGCCACATTGTCTACAGTTATATTTCCTTTTTTTTTTTTAACAGAGCCTCCAAGAATTATTCTTCTGAGTAAAATATTCTCCTTGGTAATATTCAGCTCATCTATCTGTGTTTTACCACTGAAACTGAGAGGATTTCCATTTAGACACTGAATCCTACAGTCAATAAACACACACGCATCTAGAATATTTGATGTAAAAAATTCAAAAGGAGAAAAAATGATCAAATATACCCAACATTTTAAGTCTTTGCTATGATTAATAGTCACTGGCTAAGTTTCATATTTCTAATAATAGTGGTGGTCTTCTCGAGCCCACTGTTCTTCTGAGCAGGAGGAGTAAAATTCCTACTGCTCAAAAAAATATATACATAAAGTTTTCAATTCTCTAAACATTAAGATTTTGACCACAGCCCAATTATCATTTTTTCCTGGCTAGTTCTCTCATTTTTATTACCTGGAATCAAGAAAATAAAAAAGGAAGAAAAGAATAATAGAAACACTTTTTAATTTATACATGCTTTAGAAAAAAATAGAATGATTATTCTGACTTATTTTCTTACAACTCACCTGAAAAGGGCTATCTTTTATTATTAAATAATGCAATCTGAATATTTTGATATGGTAGCAAAATAGATCTTATTTTCTCATGGCCAGAAACTGATACAGCTTAGGAAGGGCAATTTTAATTATGGTATTGAAACAAAACACACATTCTTTAGTAATATTACTAACTGAAACCACTTATTTCACTCCCCTATTCCATTTGGACATTTTTGAGCCAAGTAGAGATAATTCTTCAAGCAATGAAGTTCCTAAGTGTGTGTAGAGTACCATGCATGGGGACAAAATTTGCTATTCTTCTACATTTGTAAGAAGCAAAAGTGCAGGTATCATTTTGAGAAATGAAATTACTGGGTCTTTTGTCTGATAACCCAGATTTTTTCTTTGACTCCTCTGTTTTCAGTGACTGCTAATCACTTCTGAAAGGTGCTTGGGAATTTTTCAGAGTGTAACACTGCAGCAGCAGGCACAGTTCAGTCCTAATAGGGCTAGTTGAAGTCCCACACCGAACATGTAAGGGTACTGTTTAAATTGTGTATCTATATTCCAGTATGAAGTAGACATTAAACAATTCCAGTGAATACTAAGCAGATTTAAAGAGGAATGCATTTCATGTAACATCAAAGTTGAAGACATTCTAAAATTCTTTTAAGAATATGACCTGAATATTAAAGTATTAATAAAGGAAAACTTTCCCGGAGTTAAGCTTTATAAAAGCCTTATTATGATGTAAATTACCCTAATTTTGTTTCTTAAAATAAACACATTTAATTATCATTTACCTACAATTTCCTCAAATCTTAGTTAAAAATTTTCATAGCTGTTCCCTGTAGATCATACCTTCCTTAATTGATTCAAATTTTTCTCTATCCTTCACTTAAAGTTGGATAACTTTTTCCCAGCTTCCAAGCTTCTTAAAAAATTTAACAATAGCACAATTATTAGTACAATCTATAAATACAAATGCCATATGTAATAAAAAGTTGATTGATCCAATTTCATGTAGTTTAAGCAAAATGTCTCAATTTTTTTTGACTTGACTGCTCTTCTCTCTTATGATGGTTTTGTAGATGTTGGCTTTACACATGAGATTAAAATTCTCTTTAAATAGTTTACAAATAGTGCAAAGATATAAATGTAGTGATTTTATGGTCTATAACTGTGCTCTTTTTTCCCCATTTAAAACGTATTCCTTCCACAGAAGGGCTAAGGAACTACCCAAGTGTTAAGCTTTAAGAGAGCAGCTCCGCTACCCTTTAGCAGCCCCCCCAATATAGAAATTTCATTGCTAGAATCATATACCACTGAATTGTCTTGTTTTCAGTAAATTATTTCACAAAATTATGACCTTGTGTATAAAATGATTTGTTATACAGATATTTTGTTATATTTGATTTTTCTAGAGTTAAATAGAACTTACTGACTGTAGAGGTCAGAGAAATCAAGGAAGGATATCAAAGGAGAAAGTCAGTGAAAGCCATACTTTACCCGGTCTACAAAGTTTCCTACAGATAGTATTGTATCAATATTTTAAAAAAAATATATAGACTATGAATACCCCCTTGGTTAAAGGGATATGTCCAGAAATTTGAAGACCCTTTGTCAAACAACAAACATAAAGGTTCATCAGATATTTTATGTAATTGTTACAGGAAAGATATTTTCCACTAAATATAAATGATAAAGAGGAAGAATTAAGGCACAGGCATAGAAACAACATTCCTGATTGCCCATAACTGGTTACACTTGACCTTTTGTAGGAATTAATTGCAGTAGCCAAGGATTCACATATATTCAATTGCGATAAAGTGTAGTTGATTTTCTAATTCAACTGGACATACATGTCTTAAAAATGAAGGTTATTCTCTATTTTAGCTGCTTGTCAGCACTATCTATAACTAGACTCTGCAACTTTGCATAAATACAATTGAATTAAACGAATAAAATATAAATATGGCAAAAATGAGTTTGGAGTAGAAAGATTGACCTTGATTACTAATTTTTTAAAAAATATGCTATTTAAATAAAAAGTAAAAAACAGAGACAATATGAGGTTTATTCAATATATGCTTATACAATTTTTTCTACTTTTCTTGCCTTGTATTTAATTTACAAAATACTGTTAATTAAATATATTTCTTTTTTTCCTGAATGGAGTCAAGCATTTCAATGAAGTTGTCATTACCTCTGCATACTCTCCGACTCCCACAGAGACTGAAATGTAAAATGTTAAATAAATTCTATGGCTATGAAACAAGCAGCTTAATTGAAGTACATTTATTTTGGTCTGTCTTCACAAGTAAAAGTTATTTCAGTTAACAGATGGGGAAAAGTCTGGAGGTCTTAAACCTAATAGTACTCTAATAAACTCAACATAAGGTTCTTATTTCTCTAATATAAAGCAACTTAATGCAAATGAGGGATACAGAGTAAATATTACTTAGTGCTCATTATGAAGTGTTAAATTCATCATCACAGCATGTGGGTCAGGACCTACGAGTTTAATCTCCGAAATAACATAATATGGGCGTGTAAATATGTGCACCCTCAGAATCTAAAGTGTATTTCATTTGTAATTTTTAAGAACTTTCTAACTGGCATTCTGCAAACAGAATAATTAAGATTCATGACAATTCTCTGTTTTAAATAAGAATATTTTGTTGTGTTTTCGTACCAGGTCTGAAAGACCAGATTAATGTCCATCATTAGTAAGGACAGTAAGGAACTTTATGAAATTCATTCTTCTTAGCTATCAACCTATAAAACTTCTGCGAGTTTTGTTTCAACTTTGAAAACACAATTATAAATGCCAATTTCATTAATAAATTACTGAAATCAATATGATACATGGATATTTTGAAAAAAATTCATGATATTAACATTTAAAACAATAACATTCAAAAATCACATGGTCTTGTTAATTGCATTTGTTTGGTATGTGGAGGGGGAAGAAAGAGAAGGGAGAGAAGAAGGAGACATATATAATTGTAACAAACCTGCTTTACACGTTCTAAAGACTATGAAGCATTAGAACCATGTAGTGTGCCTATTTTTTCCCAATAGCTGTCCATTGAAAAGATTTCAAATGGAGTTTGACTTTCCTTGGTTTTTAGTTATTTACAGAAAGTGTTTGAGTTCTTCCTTGCTTATATCATTGAAATCAGCCATGTTTTACTAATAGGTCTGAAAAGAAAGTGATTTTTAGCTAGACGTAATGGAAAGCAAATGTGGTAGAAGACTGAAGTCATGTTTCTATTGTCCCTGGACTCATTTTCGAAGGCAGTCATGGTCTAGAGACTTAGTGGCTTCCTACAGCTTGGGCTGGGGGCTTGGCTGTTGCTTTGACCCCACTTTTGATGGATGATCCTACTCATGTGAGGAGCATGATCGGGCATAGAAAAATAAAGCTGTACCAGACACATTTTAAAAACCTAAGAGGCGAAATGAACCTCCACAAGGAGGTTCATTCACTATTCACCATGGCCGGGGAGCAAAGTTATTCTTTCTCAGAGGTGGTTGTTCATCTGTCACCAGTTAATTCCCTGCTCCCCCACTGCATCCCCAAATCATAACCATATTCTGGAGGACAATTCTGAAATATAGTTTGCCTCCTGCTTTGCCTTAATTCATCTCAAGTTTACTCAGAAACATAACCTTAAACTGTTCCTCTAAATGGCGAAAGCCACTAGAATGCAGTTGGGATTACATCATTGTATTTTTGAACACAAGGGTTCATGTGATCAAACCACTATTTTCCACATACACAAAATGATATTCTGAGAGCCTACATGACCTGCCAGCCTGGTGCTCACGCTAAGCATCTTGTTACCTCTCACCAACAGTGCACCAATTAATAATTGTGTTAGTCACTCCTAGTAGTAGTATGTTACAGTTGTCCAAAACCATGCTAATTGATACAGGCAGTATGTCAGTGCGAAATACACAGGGCTTCCCAGAGTTACAATGAATAGAACATCTTCTTAATATCTAAACATCAAAGATTATTTAAATTTTGGGTTCCATTTTATAATCAGGATTTTATGTATTCATGCAAAAGCTATCCCAACAAACTTAACCTACTGATTCCTATTTACTCAACAGCCAGGATGTAATGCATAGGCCCCTGGAAACTGGAATGCTTTGCAATATAAAGCATCTTTTATAAGCAATGCTACCTTCATTTGCATAAACATTCTAAAGTTCTAAAAAAAAAAAAACAACAAAAGTATGACATAATACAAATAAAATTAATAAGGTATGTTTCGGGCCTCCCTGGTGGCACAATGGTTTAAGCACAGCACTATGAAGCTATCCAGAGCCACTGCAGCATGAGTTCGATACACATCCAGGGAGCTTCCCACATGGTGCAGCAGACCTCTCCTGCCTCGCCCGCTGCTCCCCTCAGCAGTGTATTTCTGATCTGCCTGTTCTGCACCCCACTCTGTCTCTGGTGAACCCTCTCGCCGCCCCAAGCCTCTGGCCTGTACTCCAGCTTGTATGTATAAATAAATCTTTAAAAATAAAAAAATAAAAAATAATGTATGTTTCAATTATTAGCATTAAGAAATGAAAGAGGGTAGCATGGAACGTAAAATGTAAAACATTCCTGATTTAGTTAATTGCATCATAAAAACTTGAAAATAAATATTTGGAATAGAACCTGATATTCTCATTGAAGTAGATTTAGCAACAACTATAAATATTTAGGATATTAAATTATTTGTATCCTGTAAAATTTCTTAAAATATCTTGATGGCATAATGTTGATCAAAGAGTAAAATCTTTCAGATATAAGATGAATAAGTTCTAGGGTCTAGTGTAGAGTATGGTGACTATACTTAACAATACTCTATTGTATACTTGAAAGTTTGTATGAAAGTTGCTCTTCGATATTCTTAGTGGAACAACAACAAAATGGTGATTATATAGTGGAAGGATGTATTAACTAACCTTCCCGTGGCAATCATTTTGATATATATATATATATACACACACACACACACACACACACACAAATATCATGCTATACACCTGAAACTTATACAATTATATCTCTAAAACTAAAAAGTTTCTTTTTATAAACTCATTCTTCTAAATGTAGCAACATTCCAATGATTAGGGGTCTTTTTCATTTATAAATTGTGTAGGATTGTATTTATCACTCGTGTTTGTAATTACCTATGAACTATAACTATTAAAGACTATCAAGAATTTTTTTTTTGTATTTTGCGTATATTTTGGACCTCCAGTGCAGAGAGTCATCTAATCTTATTTGTCAGAACAGGGATTTGAAAGATCCTATCCCTGTTTTATTTCATTTAAAAAAAACATTTTATGTTTAGACATTTATCCTAATATCCACTGTCATTTCCTCCCCTCTACATTATCACGATTATGGGTACATATGCACATATCCTTGAATAATATATTATTTGTGTTTTAATAATCACATACTATTATGCTATAGCTCTTATTGTTTTGTCATATTTTTTCAATAAGCCCAATTTTACGATTTGCTCTTGGCCCTACATGTAGTCAATTAATTGCTTCTCAATGTTACTTATTGAAGGATTCATAGAAATTATTCCTATTTTAAAACTAATCCACTTTACTGAAGTCTTAGGTTTTTAGAATGCCTACTGTTTTCTCTTACCACAACATATACATTTTTCAATGGAATAATTTTTGAACTTCACCCATCACTTTTAAAAAGACTTTATAGGAAAAACATTAGGAAACAAAAGCCAGAAATGTGATATATTGAACACAGAACCTTGATGGTGATTCCACAATGCTTGCAGCCTCCTTGGTCCAGATAGCACCAGACTGGGAGGGAGCACAGGGGGATTTAACCCTCAAACCGCCCTCACACTGCCTCCAATTGTCCATTTATCACTGAATGTCTCTAGACTCTGTGGGTTTCTTTTTCACTAATGAACTTTATAGTTGGGCTATATAATGCTAGAAGAAACTTTCAGGTTCTAAAATTCTAAGTTGGGCCTCCCTGGTGGTGCAGTCGTTCAGCGCTGTGCTGTGGAGCTGTGGTCAGCAGTGACGTGAGTTCGACCCCCAGCCAAGGAGATTCCCACATGGCGCGGCAGACCTCTCCTGCCTCGCCCGCTGCTCCCCTCAGCAGTGTATTTCAGTCAATCCGCCTGTTCTGCTCCCCACTCTGTCTCTGGTGAACCCTCTCGTCGCCCCATGCCTCTGGCTTGTAGGCATAAATAAATAAATCTTTAAAAAAAATAAAATTCTAAGTTACTCTAACTTGTTTAGAACAGTTACAAAAATGGAATTTTGGCTAGCGGTCTTTTAAAGATGAAGGCCACAGGAACTGCACTGTGCTCCATTAATGTGTCGGCATTCATGGTATTCTTCATAGAAATACGTAAAACATAATTCATGCATGTATCTATGCATGCAATTATATTAACCTTGTTGAAAATGTTAAATGGTACAGAGTTAATCTCAAAAGAGCAACATCTGCTAACAATTGATAGGCCTATGAAATTATTATTTCTCAGAATACAGTATCTGCTGTTGCTAAAAGCATGCTTTGGAACAAGTTAAGTTTAAATTCAAGCCCCAATGTTAGAAATTATTCTACTTCTAACAGATTATTAAATCTCTGAGTATCCTGTCATATGTGAAGTGAGGATAATGGAATTGTTTTGTGTAAGTTAAAGAAAATATCATGTAGTTATTTGTTTGCTGTTAAGCAACATACCATGAATCATTGAAAGGCAGGAACTGTGACCTACTTTTCTTTTCATTCTTTCACTTGAGAATAATGTCTACTAAGGGACTTAATCTGTGCTCTTTGAAAAATGACTAAATTAATGAACCTTAATGAATCTATTTCTTGTCTTTATAGATGTGAATTTTTAAATGCAATGAATCTTACTGTATTGAGAATAATAATTGTCTGGTAGCCAGGCACTCGATAAACATTATTTCCAGTTTCCCACAGCATACTGAACTGAATCATAAGCAATGACCACACCATAAATATTTTGTATCACCAACCACAGATGTGAATAGAGTAGATTACTTGTTCATTCACTTGGACCTTTATTTAAGAACATTTTGATCAGATACAGTGCCAGTCAATGATCTAGCGTGCTGTTTAGACATTTGGAAATTATGTTTATCATGCAGATAAAGCATCTTGGAAGTTATTTTTTTTAACTTGGACATTTTAAAAACTTGCAGAAAAGCCCCTTGGTGCTGCCCAGAAATAACATGCATTGTCCATTAATGAAGTAAGTCGACTTAACCTGTAAGATAGATATTATTAAAGCTTAATTTAATTCTATCTAGTAGCACACATAGTTTAACAAATTAAACGTGACCACAAGGTTTAAAAGTTCAATGCTACAGCCTCACCCTCACCAATCTCCCAATTCCTCTGTCCTGGAGACAAATACTTGTGTATCTTTTCAGCTGCTTACCCTGGCATTTTTATATCTCCATGTTCCAAAATGACAGGAATACGGCTATTTTAATTTATAATTACTACTTATGGGCCTCCCCGGTGGCGCAGCGGTTAAGCGCTGCACTGTGGAGCTGTCGGCAGCGGCGACGCGAGTTCGACGCCCAGCCGGGGAGAATCCCACATGGTGCGGCAGACCTCTCCTGCCTCGCCCACTGCTCCCCTCAGCAGTGTGTTTCTGATCTGCCTGTTCTGCTCCCCGCTCTGTCTCTGGTGAGCCCTCTCGCCGCCCCACACCTCTGGCCTGTACCCCAACTTGTATGTATAAATAAAAAAAATAAATCTTATAATTTCTACTTATTATCAAACTTCGAGTTTCAACAGAAACATAGCTATTACTCAGTTCTAAATCTTCCCTTCTGTCCTGAAGACCATAGAGATAAATATGGAGAAAGTACGGACATGCGCATGCACAGGTGACACTATCTTCATCTTTGCCACAGGGACAGATCAGCTCTTCATTCTGGCACGCCTGTGTTTTCCTTCTTCAAACACTGTTATTGTCATAGCAAAATTTTCACTGAGGGGCAGTTCGGATAAATACTTTCACGCTTTAATCTGGACTGGTCTCTTTATGCCTCCTGCGCACCTACTCTGTCACCTCCCTGCAAGATCATCCGGGACATTTCCTTTGCCTGTCCTATGCCGGGGCTCCTATTTCCTGAATGCCATTTCGTCTACTTCCTCATCTACTCCCTTCTGCTGCTGGAGGGCATCCTTTGGCGAATCATTTTTTTAAACTACACAGCAAGCACATTAATAAGATTTTTACTGTCTGAATAGCAGATTATTTTCCTTACATGCTTGATTGGTTACATGACATTTTTATTTTTAGATAAAGTTTAGTTTTTGATTCTGCTCCAGAATGTCACACACACACACACGTATATGTATATGCATATGCATGTGCATATGTATATGTATGTATGCATTTTTTTTTTAACTTGGGTAACGTTGGTTTGTGTTGTTTGTGTTTTAGAAGTACAGGCTCTAGCTCCGGTGTCTTTTAGTTCGTACGTTACTAGTGAGGTGTCCAAAGCCATTCTGATTACAGAGGCTTTGTACGCGACATTCATTTGTCTTCTCAGGAGTCCTATGGGAACTTCTTTGTGTCTCCAGTAAAATTTCATAATGATGTTATAGGAAGGGGGTCTGTCTTCATCTATTGTGCTGAATACTCAGTGGATTCTTTCAATCTGGAAGTTCATGTAGTTGGGTATTGGGAATTTCTTTTTATTAATTTTTGCTTATTTCTGTTCATGTATTTCCTCTTTCTAGGATGTTTATTATTCAGTCATTAGACTTCCTGGAACAACCTACTAATTTCCCAGTTTTATTTTCTTTGTCTCTTGCTCTACTCTTAGAGTTTTGCTTAATTTTATCTTCCACCCCATCCGCTGAGAGTTGCATTTGTTCTACTTTATAGTGTCAGGCCCAGTCCTTTGAGAAAACACTATACACACTTTTTTTGTATAGAGAGAATTCAATAAAAATAAAAAATAATTAATTGTAACTTTGAGTAGGTGACTGAAAGGGAGAAAACTCACAATGCTCGCGACTGTAGGAGGGGCAAGCACCCGAGGATAAGGGACCAAAGGCAAAACACTGAAATACTAGAAAACCCAGAAATAAACAGGAGGGGGCTCCCAGCTGATATTCTGGTCTTTCAGGAGAGACTGCTTACTTGGTGCTGGGGTCTCGCGTTTAGAGGAGGGGCGCTCAGAGCCTGGGACCTAGACCTCTGAGGTGGGCATTGGTGGACTAGGACTTCTTTGAGGAAGGAAGAGGTCATTTTGATGACGTGAAATGTGACAGTGTTGGAAAAAAAACTGAACATATTTAGCTGCCATTAGAAGAAAATGATGCTACTGGGGTAAAGCAGCATTTCTGAGGAGCAAATGGGAATAATATGTCCTTTGTCCTTGCTCCAACCTTACAACCTCCCTCTCACACCCGCTTGGTGACACAGTCAAACAGGGAGCAGCTGGTAAAAAAGAAATAGGGTGACAGAGGCCCTGTTGTCACACCACAAAGCAGGCGAGGGAAGGACTGGGTTGGAGCTGAGAGAAAAATATCTTAAAAACTCTTTCATTGTTTTCTGATTTTTAAAAATAACATTCTGAGGCAACCTTTTTTATATCTCTCTGTAGATGTTGAAATTTTCCTCTCCTTGTATAGTGTCTGTTCCTCCAAGTTACATATGTTTGTTTTTTTCTTTGCTCTTGATTTTTGCTTTTATTTTTTATCTATCTCATCGTTCTCTTTTTTCTTCTCTGTTGTTTTTCTATGCCAGAAACTTTGTGGGATCACTGTGTGTGTGTATACATACATACACACACACACACACACACACACACACACACACACACACACACATATATATAATTGTGCTTATATACTTATATATATATATATATGTGTGTGTGTGTGTGTGTGTGTATACATATAATTAATTGGGAAAATAAAACTCTGAGTATGTATTTTCAGTCCATGTAAATAGTCCTTAGAGTCCTTCAGTCTTTAGAGAAGTGCTGGTGGTCGTGTCTTTAGGTCTTTCCCTTTGGTCAATTCTCCAAAGGACTTTCCCAGCCTCCTGTCTGAATAGTAACACTTCCATGGAACCTGGTTTAACAAAAACAGCTCTATGATCTAATCATTCTGAAATGCCAATTACTCTATCTGTACCTGCTTTACAGAATGTTTGGACTTCCTCCCATTTTCTTCAATCTGTTGCCATGGGTGTGTGTGTGTATGTATGTATGTGTATATATATATATATATATATATATATATATATATATATATATATAATCTCATGAAAATATCTTCACTGTATTAATATTGTTAACTACCATAATAGTCCAGTGAAATTCTCCATCTTAACACAGATGTTGTATTGTTATAGTTGAGCATTTAATTAACTATATAGACAAAAGTGATTTTTCAATGAAGGAATAATTAGTTGGGGCTAGAAAATTTAAGCTAATAGAATCAATGTCTAAAAGTTCTTCCTCCTATGATTTGTCTGATAATCTGCACTCCCCAAAGACCCTCAGAAATATTTGCAGAATTTATTTTGTAAATATTTAGGCTGAGAAAGTATTCAATGCTACTTAATTCTCTTTGATTTTAAGCACAAGTTACCTAAAATAGGTATTTTTTATGAGTACAAGTTTGTAATACACTCAACAAGGGATCCCGAAATACGTAATGTTAGAAGATTTACTCTACTGAAAATCTGATTTAAAAAGAGAAAAAAGGAGAGAACGAAAAAAGAAAGGAAAAGGGAGAGAAGGAAGAAAAGATAGAGAGAGACACTCTCTAGAACCACTTAACTTTCCAATTCTATACTGCTCTCAAGAGTAAGTTTTACCTGAGTTTCTGTGTGAGCTGCAGGCGTCTCTGTGCACACAGGTTAGGAAAAGAAATGGTCAGATTCTATCTCAAGGAAAGTGGCAATAACCAAGACTGATACCTTAATAATGCTCTAGATGTAATTCTACTTTAATTTGGAATTGAATTTCAATTAGTTCTTCTGTAAAGAATGAGCAATTATTATCGAGTAATATTACAACCTTGAAAATCTTATTTGTATTTGTTTTCAAATCAATAAATGTGGTTTCAGCTTACCAACACTTTAATATTAGATATATGTTTCAGATTAACTAAAGACAAGCGTAATTGGAAAGTAACATCAGTAGTATTAAATGAATATGCATTTGGATTTGATCCTAAGATGATTCAGATGAATGTAGATTCAGTATGTAAATATTATGAGATTTATTTTTTTGGCTTGTATGCTCTTCATATATAGTCAGATGCTTAATTTGAAATTCCCCTGCCAGAAATATTATACAATATCATATCAAAGAACAATTTAATTATTATAAGTAGACATAATACCAAACCTATAGCTATATAAAAGACATATTTTTTAGTATAATAATAAAGTACTATTTATTAGTCAATGTATATCATGCTCTTGCCAAGAGCTTTTTATGCATATTACGGGCAGCAGTCAATCCTCATCACAAAGTAGTAATGTAGGTTAGACCATTACTCCCAGTTATAACAATGAGAAAATAAAATTTAGACAGTTTTGATACCTTGTTCAAAATGTACGGGTCTTGAAAATAGATGAAGTGATACTAGGAAGTCCATTGCTGATTGTGTTGTAAATCAGTGTGCTATGCTGTCATATAGTGCCCTCTCTATATAAACACACACAGTATGTTATTCTAATGTCACTACTAGCACAATACTTTGCAATGATAACATCTGTAGCAGGCAGAATAATCAACATCCAAAAGTGCTAATCCCCAGAACCTGTAAGTACAGTACACACTAAAGGGGAAATTAAATTTGAAAATGGAATTAAGATTGTCTATCAGGTGACCTTGAGATGGGAGATCATACTAGATTGCATTGGCGGACTCACTGTAATTGTGTGGATCTTTATATGTACAAGAGGAAGGCAGAATTGGGAGGACCACTTAGCGGGCAATGTGAGATACACTTGGCCCAATATTCCTGGCTTTCAAACTGGAATAAGGGGGCCATGAGCCAAGGGATGTGGATGACTTTAGAAGCAGAAAAGGACACAGAAATGGAATTCTGCTAGAACCTCTAGGAAGGGACGCAGGCCTGCTGACATTTTGATGTTAGCCCAGTAAGACCCAGTTAAGATTTCAGACGTACCTAACAGTAAAATAATATAGTTGTATTGCTTTTAGCCAGTAAGTTTGTGGTACACTGTTACATCAGCAATAAGAAACTAGTACACTGTCTTAAAACGGAACAATAAATAGCTAAAATGTACTCAAGGACAGCTCTCAAATTTAGTTTCAGTGCTGTCATTTGAAGATGGAGGGCATTTTATGCATGTAAAAAAAGTTTTTTTTTTTAATATAGTTGGCACAGCATTTACATATATATAGGAGAATCTAAAAGACTTTGCGAAAGCTGTAACTGAGAAATAAGACAAACAAATGTTCTGCTTTTCTCTTATCTAGCAATTATCTCACAGTGTTCACGCAAATTGGGTAAAATATTTCTTTAAAAATTTTTCAAGCTCACAAATATTTAATTTTTTAAATTCAATCTATAGTAGAATGTCTTTATACCACTCTGAATTGTAAAGAACAAGTATATATTATTTCCTATTGACTTAGACAGAAGTTTCTATAGTACTTGATGACAATATGCCCCCAACGTCAGTGGCTTACAGTACTTTTGTTCAAAGTACAAGTGTGTGTCACTCTGTTTTAAGCTGTAGGTCTGCGGTTCATCTGGAGAACTCCTTCGGCTCCAGCTGGAATTCTGCTGCTCTCCATGGGTCTCTGGGTCTCATCCTGAGCCCAGGGCGAAGGGGCAGTGGCTAGCTGGAGAATAGTTCTCCCATTCTAGCATTCATAAGCTACATAACAGGGTAAACAGACCCTAGTCAGACCTTTTTAATTCTTGACTTGGAATTCACTCATTGCTACTTCTGTCCACTTTCCACTGTGCAAAAGCAAGCCCTTTGGCCATGCCTATAATGGGAGGAAAGTGTACTTCTTCCTTGGAGGTAAGGGCAGCGCAGGTAATAAATTTTAGCTGAGAGATAATATAATGTGCAATGCCCAACATTAATAAAAATGAATGCAGACTAAAGTATGATTTATTTTATGCTTCCCCAAGTATTGATAATTACACCATTACTTAATTATCTAGTGGCAAATGTCTATTCAACCATAAAGAGCTTGAATATTATAGTGAATTAAGTCAAATTTTTATTTACTGTGACGTTTATTCAAAATTATCCTTAAGAGTTTCAAAAAAGCACTCCATGTATCTTATTAGCTTGGGAAAGAACTATTAAAAATGAAAATGGCCATTTATATTTGTATCTTAAGGTTGGTTATGTCTCTCTGATAAAGGGCAAATAAAAACACAAACACAATTGCAATTAGAAATATGAAAATGAGAAACTAAACTTGAAAATAAAATATATTCCTTCAAGAAATTGCTTTTAAAAACAAAGTCCCGAGTATTTAGTATAATGGCCAATTATAGTCTTTGCTAGAAGAGGAAGGTCTTAATTGTATCTTTGAGCTGTAGGGAGTTTTGTTGGAATGTAACAAATAGTTTCTTTTCTATCTAGGTACCAAACAGATCTATTTTAAGAAGATATATTTAGTGCTTTTGAATGTATGTCAGATTGGTCAGAAATGTTCTTTGTAATCTAAAATTAGTCACTCCATTTGCTGTTTTATAATGTGTCCAGCTAATTGGAAAAAATAAAAGTGTTACTCATCGGTAATAATAAGCATTAAATATCACTCTCTGGGATCTAATCCAATAGCCTCTTAATATACAGTAATATTTGTGTGTTTGAATTTTTCTTACACCCTAGGTAAAGACACTATTACAATGGCATTTTATTATTTATGTCTTTCTTCAGGTAAGTTCAAAGCTTATTTCCTTCAAAAGTATACTACTTTACGTTTACCTATATCATTTTTGCATGATATTCCATTTAATCCATATTTAATATTACCCAATGAGACACATTCTCATCAGTTACTAGGAAAATTACAGCTGAAAATCTCACTCATCTCCCTGTTCTACTCTTTATCCTTTAATAGGGAAAACTGTCAAGAGAATATATAATGTCCACTATACCAATATTTACAGAATTTACCAAATTATCTTCACAGCTTTTATTTACTGAACTTTATGTGGATACCCGTTTCTTACAAGTACTGAGCCCAACCTATCCCTAGACTTAACTTTGGTGCCCTTCCTTGGTTTGTCCCACCCATAATGTGCATACCCCTTGTCTGTCTGTCATATTTGTTTCCTGCATTCACCTCCATGGTCAGTTTAAACTTTCTGCTTCACTGTTAGGGCAGCGGGATCAAAGAGCAGGCAAGTTGTGATTGTTTGTATTAGATGCATGTGCATTATTTTAATTTTCTCTTTACTACAGACATGACTACACTTACAAAATTGAAAGAAAAATGAACCCTCATTCAATATTTCCCTTATTATTGTCCAATAGTATTTTATTCTGTATATTTAAAATTATCCAGTTGAGCAGTGATTTTTAGTGGATCCTCTTTCTTAAGAATCAGGGCTGCCTAGTTTTCCTGTATTGGTTCCCTATCAGGTTTTTTTCTACATATTTATCATGGGTAATTGCAATCGATTCTGCAACACCAAAACTTCAAGCCATTGCCTTCCAAATTGTAATCCCTAACACAAAACTGTCTCTAAAATTTTGCCTATCTGTATCTACATCTGCCTTTTTGTCAGTTGTCTGACTCTCTACTTACCTACCTACCTACCCATCCATCCACTCATCTGCAACTAGGCTGCATGATCTACAAACACTGTAAATTAACATTCTTCAAATTGAACTTGTATCTCTTCCATTTGTCTTATTTCACTCTTGCCATCACTATCTACCCAAGTATCCAACCCAAAGACTCTGTACTAAACCTCCTTTTTCTAATTCCCTGTGTATTTCTGCAGATTAGTTTTCCTGTTTGCTCCATTCTCACAATCTGTGCTTGTACTATTTTACTTCAGACCACCAAGCAATATTTTGAATTGTGCTTTTTATTATGAGCTCAATTCAATACACGGCAAATGCTAGATAGCTTCTTTTTCCCCATTTCCCCACGTCCACCAGGATGACCCCTACCTTACCTCTGTTGCTCTGTGCCCTATGAGATGGAGTTTTATGCACTATATCTACAGGGTTTGCTGCTCTCTGACTTCTGTTTGTGCTCCTCTAACGGGGAGCTCAGGAAGGAGAATGGGGTTACACCAATTTCCCTGTTACTCTCACTACAAAACTCCTCTAGTGGTTCTCACTCTGTTCTAGCTTCTAAACGATTCTTAAATGTAACAAATTACTTCTTTCACTAGAAGTTCAGGAAGATCTCTCTGCCTGTCACGCAGAGTCACCAAAGACTGGTTTCCTTTTCTACTGTGTGTCTGTTATAATGCAGGTTCCACGGCAAGGCCTTCACTGACAAACTACCAGGTAGATCCAACTTGGTATTTTTATTCTTAGGGATCCCTGATTACTCTTGGCGCATGGGTCCTATTCTTTAATAACGGACACTTTTTATCTTTGCTTCTCCTTGTCCACCTACCTATTAAATCAAAGACATATGGGCCTTTGTTCCATTCACTCACTGGTAAAATCAGTCTCTATGACAGGGTTTGGCTCTCAATAGCTATTTGTTAAAAGTATAAATTAATAGTTGAATAGAAAAGAATAAATACATAAATGGAAGCATGGTATGTTACATATCCCTTCAGACTTTAAATATTTTTACTAGCCACCCCTAGGTTCAGAAATGAAAAAAAAAATTTGATCTTCCATCACACTCTTACAGACTTTCTGCTCTCATCAAAATAAGGTATTTCCACCATAAATCACTTGGTTTATTCACATATTATTTCCTTTCCCTTTACTGTTTGCTGAGTCTGGGTCACTATGCTCTATTCTCTTCCTAGTCACTATTATCTTTCAAGACTCAGTTTTAAGCACCAATCTTCAAGGTGATGATATGAAATTCTCAGTCTGATTCAGGTGTCCTTTATCTTTATTATCTTAGTAATTTGGCATTAACCTTAGCACATGTCACAAATGTATTATATTACTTATTTATATATTGTTTCCACCAGACTATGTGTTCTGCAAAGAGGTCATCCTTCAGTTGTCAATGCATAATGAAGACTTGGGTATACATAGATAATATTGCTATTAATCCCATTTAATATTGCTACCTTCTAGGCTGTACGTTAGGTGCTTAAGCACTTACTGATATCCATAGACTCTCATTTATTCCCCTCCAACCTGGACAAGAGGAGGTGAGTTCTGAGTAACTTTCAGCAGCTCATTTTATCCAACATGATTATGATCTATATTTCTTATTGCAAATACATCCCAAAACACAATTTATCACAATTCATTAGAAAATCAACTCCTAAGAATTTTGTGTTCCTCCAAAAAAAAAAATACCAGTCCATCTCTTGTGGACACTTACCTATATATCCTTGGACTCATGAGTATAGTTTGGTTCCAGGTAATCTATATTATTAGTGTGAGCCTAATTAAATAACTAAATGTTTTGCAGTAATGTGAACCCTATACCTGACAAGGGAAACTGTGTGTGGGAGTGTTACTATGTCATATTAAACAAAGTATCTACTTTAAAAGCCTAATTACACAATAAGGCAAATATAGAGTGGGATGCTTGCTGAGTAAATTTAAAAAAAATAGTGCTTTAAAAAGAGAGATGAGGCTTATAAGTCCAGGATATTAAAAAGAGGCATTCAAATTAATAGATCATGTAGGCTTGGGAGAGAAATGAGCACGGATGTATTGTGGCATGTGTCAGAGGGAGTGATTCAATATGACCTTGAAAATCACTCATAAGAATAAAACATCAATGATGTCAACCCCAGTGGGATTTCTCTGAGTTGTAAATTACTCATTTAACTCACATGTGGCACTTGAATTGGTCAATTATTTTATTCCCCCGTGTTCTATTCTGAAAGATCTAGTATAATGCTTACAGTAAA
Source organism: Scalopus aquaticus (assembly GCA_004024925.1). NCBI lineage: Eukaryota > Metazoa > Chordata > Mammalia > Eulipotyphla > Talpidae > Scalopus > Scalopus aquaticus. Next base: position 21,562 of record PVIJ01001156.1, on the reverse strand, counting down.
AAAGACGAGTGGCTACAATAAGGAATAAAAGAATCAGGAAAATAATTTTCTCATTAGCTAATTAAAATTCAAACTATAGCTTTATCTATTTTTCTCACAATTATACATTTTATTTTTAATAAGGCTATTAGATGGAAAGAACCTTAACTTATGATTAGAAATAGTATATTTATGCTTTTTCCTCCATCTACATAGATGAAAGGAAAAATATCAGGAAAACCTATGTTTTCAGAGTCTAAGGGTTTGTTATATTTATTTCATTTCATTCATATTTAGTAAACTTACCTAGAATGTTGAGGTCAATTATTCCTAAAATACATTTTGAAACTGTCACTGACCATGACCCTTAAAGAGTAAAATTGTGAATATAGTTTTGATAGATAATAGATTTGAGTATACGAAGACCAGTACCACACAGAATCAGATCTTAAATTTGGAAAATAGTAACAGAGAAATACAAACAGGGATGACATCAAACACATATGTTTATATTTAGAATTTCAGGATTTAATGTTTTTACATAGTGTGTTTGGTTCCACCAATGAAACATCATTGGCACATCAGTGTTTTTTGGTTGTTGTCATTTCAGGACTAGTTACCTTGTCTTGTGATAAACTGTCAGTTTAATTAGTGTTTCAAATAAATTTCTTTAATATACTTCCAAAGAGAATGTTACATGTTTTCCTCTCATGGACTAGATACATGGATAAAAGATATCAGAATTAGGGGCAAACTGATTTAAAATCCATTATTTTATTAGTAAGAATGAAAATGGTATGTGCAAGTTTATACAGCAAGAATGTAAAAAACAGTGATTTCATTGAAACTAGAAGAAGAAAACATTCTAACCAATGGGTTTATTATTATTAGTTTCTAAAATCTTTGTTCCCTCCTTGAGTCAATGACATATATTAGTTTGGTTAGTTGTTAACACAGATTTGCAAGTGACAAAGATCCAGACAATTGAGTCTATGCGATAAAGAAAACCATTGGTTTATGTAATAAGAAAGCCTAATTGAATTCGTTTAAACATCTTTGTACTGCTTCTCTTAGGCCCCCACCTTACTGTGGTAGGCCAACCCGAAGATTTCTGCAAATGGAAGTACAAGAATCATCAACTGCTCAAGGCACCCCTCATTTTTGTCTTTTGCAAAACACGTTCCAGTGAAAGTCTCACAAAGTATTCTAACTGACCAGCTTTGAGTGTGTCTACTTCCACGTCCAGCATTTTGCATCAGATTTAAATGTTCTAATTGGTTAAGACCAGATATCCCCTGAATCCTGGAAGTTGGGTGAGCAACTATATAATCATCACAACGAAGAATAGCTGCTTCATGGCCCATGGTCAAGAAACCTTGGATAAAATATCTCTTTCAGCTAATCTCTCAAGATTATCTCTATGCTTTTTAAAACTGTATTACAAGTTAATATCCAAAATATGTAAAAACAACAACATAGGGGCCTCCCTGGTGGTGCAGTGGTTAAGCGCTGCGCTGTGGCGCTGTCGATAGCAGTGACACGAGTTCGACACCCAGCTGGGGAGATTCCCACATGGCGCAGCAGACCTCTCCTGCCTCGCCCGCTGCTCCCCTCAGCAGTGTATTTCCGTTGATCTGCCTATTCTGCTCGCCACTCTGTCTCTGGTGAACCCTCTCGCCACCCCACGCCTCTGGCCTGTACTCCAGCTTGTATGCATAAATAAATAAATCTTTAAACAAACAAACAAACAAACAAAAAACAACAACATAAAACCTGATTTAAAAATGAGCAGATGACTAACGGACACATGAAGAGTTCTTCTGCATCTCTTATAATTAGGGAAATGCAAACCAAAACCCCAGTGAGATTTCATCTCCCATGGGTTAGAATGGCTTTTATGAAAAAGTCAAGAAATAAAAAGCATTGATGAGGATGTATAGAAAAACAAGCCCTCAGGCACTGTTGGTGGGAATGCAAATTGGTGCAGTCACTCAGGAAAACAGTATGGAGGTTCCACAGAAACTTAAAAATAGAACTATCATATGAGCCAGCAATTCTGCATCTGGGTACTTACCCAAAGAACATGAAAACACTAATTCAAAAAGGTTTATGCACCCCCTGTGTTCATTGTCGCACTGTTCATAATAGCCAAGATATGGGCATAACCTAAGTGCTTGACAAAGGATAAATGGATAAAGAAGATGTGTTATACATAAACAATGGAATATTAGTCACATAAAAGATGAAATCTTGCTATTTGCAACAACATGGCTGGATCTTGAAGCGATTGTGCTAAGTGAAATGAGTCAGAAGGAATAAGACAAATACCATATGATGTCACACAGTTGTATAACATAAAGACAAAAAGCAATCAAACAAACAAACCCTTAGACTCTGACAACAGAATAGCAGCTACCAGAGGGGGAGGAAGGGAACAGGTAAAGGGGTGGCCTGCTTGGTGGTGGAAGGTGAGTGGACATTCGGTGGTGGGCATGGGGTGGGTGATATATACAGTTGCTGAGGTGAGAAACTGTACACCTGAAATCTTTACAGTGTTGTTAAGTAATGCTACCTTAGTAAAAAGAAAGAGCGTTGCCTTATAAAAGATATATTTCAAAAGCAGAGAGAAGTCTAGAATACACATAGACAACTTGAGTGCTGAGAAATAGATTTTCCCCTTTAAAAAATGAAAAAATTGGTAGAACTGTATAATTTTCTGTGTCCATTCTTTTCCCTCCTTTAATACGAATCTCAAAGATATGTATGCTATACCTATATGAAATAAGAGATGAGAAAAAAATAGATCAAAAGAAATTAAGATGGAGAATGAAAACAAAGTGAAATAGTAAGATTAGTTTACTACAAATGTCTTAATATGCTAAATATTTCCTCAAGAAGATATTTTCTGTATTTTTTCTGTATTTTCTGAATACTATTCCTAATCACTCCATCAGGCCAATCAAAGAGGTAAACTCAAAGCTACATGATTCAGTATGTACTTAAGACGACGAAAATCAGTTCCTTTGGGGAAAAAAAAGTATTTCCAACTGATACCAGAAAGATATTTCTTTCAAGAGTTCTCATAGAAAGATGCCCTATAACGCAATGTACAGTACTGTCAACATTCCTCTAGCAAATACAGCTGCTGAATTCATACAAATATTTCAGCTAAACATTCCTACAATAAACAGCTATTGGGTGAAGAATTTCTTAGAAGTGTGTCAATGCAAATTTACACAATGAAATGAAATTTCAAGTCCATAAAAGCTGTCTACCCAAGGGGTTAATAGAACATGGGTCAAAATCCTAGCAGGATATATAAAGATTGTATTTTCTCTTAATGCCTTTGGTGAAGTATTGCAACTTTGTAACCATGATAATGATGGCAGATTTGATTTTTGAAAAATTATTCCATTAGCTTTTAAACATATGGATTCGGGTTTGACATTAGAAGTAAAGTCATTAATTGTACTTATTCAATAAGAAACAAAAAGGGAAAACCTGTTACCAAAAATGCATTTTTACACTCAATTTTATTTCCTCTAGAATGCTAATCTTCTAATTCCTTCTGGTTCTTCATACCTTGCATCTGTGTCTTCTCAGTTAAGATTTACTTTCTAATTCTACTGTGGCTCAAAAGTTAGAAACTATCTGTAACCCCTCCTCACCTTGTACCTACACTTATCTGTATGAATATGGTTGGGTTTATACAGCTTTCCTTCTCCAGAGTTTATGTCTATGATCACTGTATATATTAGCCCAGGGATATTAATATGCAATTATAAATAAAGGGAAGAATATTCAAATATATAACGATAGAATGTGTTAGCCATGTAGAGTCCTACCAAGCCTGTTCATTTCATAGATTAATAAATAATAAAAGGCAGCAAAATCCTATAAACGTTGTATATAGGTGATATATAATACAAAATAAAATATAAAAACATGGAAATGCATTTAATAAACCACACCTTGTAATTTTTTTTAAACATATCTTACTGAACCAGATGAGTTCACTATGTGTGGAACATAAAGAAACAAAGCTGGGAAACAAACCAAACGAAACCAAAACAAGCACTCAGGGCTGAGGCTGGGTGTGGGCTGTTGGAGCAAAGGGAGGACCAGAACTGTGGCAGAGGAATATGGGGGCCGTGGGAATGGGTGTGGTATGTTAACATATTTGTAAAGAGCTATGAACCTATACTCCCAAAACATACACAGCTGTAAAGCAATGCTATATCAGTTCTTTAAAATGTTACTGAAAAAATTATACATTTAAAAAATTTACTCGGCCAAAAAGAACTTTACTGGACTTTAAGAGACTAGGTCATTTTCTAAGAAGAGAGTATCTACCAAACATCATCCAGGGAAGCAAAATGCTTCATAGTGATGTCAAAATTGAAAACAACCAGTGTGCCTTTTCCCCACCCTCAAATCAAGCTCCTATTTTTTCCCTCTTAACGCCTCAAATAACTACTCTAGACTAAGAAGACTTCTCTTATTATTTAATGTATTTCAAATTATAAAGCATCTGGTAGGATCATACTTACAACTTAATGAATCAGAGCATAAAAGAAAAGAAGTAGAGTTTACTGCAAGCTTTTTCACGTTTCCTAATATTTCATACACACTTCCTTTCTTCAAAGTGTTGGTGGCAATGGTGGTGACACTCAGGGACATTTGGATACAAGCATATAATATTCCATGTAAACGATGTAACAGAATTGAGTCATTTGTACTTGCTCAAGTGCCCATGGTTGCACCATGGACCAAGATTACCGATTACAACAGTGAACGGGAGTGTCTCACACTTCGGAAGTGAAAAAAAAATGACTTTGAGGAAGACAGCTATCTACTTCTTAGATACCACATATATTAATCCCTGTCAGCACCTCACCTTCAAATCTGATGGTTTTCTCAGGCTATTTGGCACCATGTCTGAAGCAGACAGAACAAAGAGTAGCGAAACATTGACATTGTCTTAAACTATAGTGTCTCAGTTTGGATCTAAAAGAATATGAAAATAGTTGGATAAACATAAATGTTAGGAGACACAGATAATATTTTTTATTAAAATTTCCTCACTGTAGTAGATATGTCAACATGAATATTTGAGAATTGTATAAAATTGTACACATAATAGTGCTATTGATGTTGTCATCTATAAATTAGGCAGTGAATGATAAGAACTTCTGCAAGAGGTATTAGTCATTTCTGTTTGTAGAAATATTGTTTTACATGTTCCATGAGAAAGTTACTTTATAGAAACATTTTGTTCCATTTAATTGTTGTTTTAACTTTAGAAATTGGTATTTGGTTCCAGAAACTGAACTTTCTTTCTCTTCAGTAAACAAAATCAACTGCTCAAATTTTTGAAGAAATTGTTTACTTGATACTATTAGATCCATAAACATTGCTAGGAAAATATCCTGTCTCTCTCAGTGGGTTAAATCCTTACTAGGTTAAATTCTGGAAGCAGATAAAAGGACTTTCCATTCAAGGGCATGCTCATTCAATCTTTAATTTTTTTTACCAGCCAATGTAGCCTAACTAACCCTAGTCATGTGGGCTCTCTAAGGGCGTGCTGTCTGCACCTCGGTGACACCACACCATGGGGTAGCTGTGCTCCCAGAGCTTGTCCGAGAGTAACTTCAAACTCACTGCCATCTTTTTTTATCTGTCTCAAGTCAGGCAAGGCATACAACTCTTACACAAGTGTGAGTGAAGCAGCCTCTCCAAACTATATTTAACCACAGAAACTTTCTTTTTTTTATTGTTATTTATATCTTTTACATTTTGTATTCCCCTTGGGTAACCCACCAATTCACCCGTGATTCATCTCCTTGTGTTGTTTTCTACTCCATTTTGTGCCCTTACACTCCCCCCCGCCACCTGCTGAGTGTCTCTCTCCTATTTGGTTTCCTTATAGTCCTGTTATAAGTGAAACCATTCGATATTTTTCTCTTTCTTTCTGGCTTATTTCACTGAGTATGGTCCCCTCTAATTCCATCCATGTCGCTGCAAATTGCATGTGTTTATCTTCTTTGAATGCTGAATAGTATTCCATTGTGTATATGTACCACATCTTCTTCATCCAGTCATCTATCTTTGGACATCTGGGCTGCTTCCATACCTTTGCTATTGTGAACAGTGCCGCAATGAACATATGGGTGCATGTATCCTTTTGAATTAGTGTTTTTGTATCCTTTGGGTAGATTCCCAAAAGTGGTATTGCTGGTCTTATGCAAGAAACTTTCTTTTTTGAGGAACGTGGTTTGGGATACTTTGTGTATAAGAATGAGCACAGGAAAGAGGCGCCAAAAACAAAAAAAAGGTTGAAAAGAAAACAAACTGGAAACAACCCCTAAAAGAATGAAATAATGAAAAAAGAGGGCGCAGACAATTCAAAGGAGGGCATTTGCAGTCCCTTCAGTTTTATCCTTACTTTTTTTCCCCTGATACCTGAAATGCTAAGGCTGTTCCTTCCTGCCACAGGGAACAGAGGATATGGACAGGGACACTATGCACCAGTGCTGTGATCTTCCCCTTTAATTAGAAATTCCAGTTGGAAAAATAGTCTAATGTCGCCCACAAACACAGCAATTCTTCTCTCTGAGAAATGGAGTCATTTGTGTTTAACTGACTCATTCTTGGAGGGAGAAACTGAGCTTAAGAAATTTAGTTCCTTGAAAAGCCACCAATGAAAATAAATTCCCTGTTATATACTGTTTATTGCTAATACTTATTCTAGATTTTTTTTTTTAGATATTTTACATGTTATCTCATTTGGTTCACAAAACTACACAAGGGAGGTATTATAACTATTACAATATAGGAAACTACTTCCTTAGAGCAATAAAACTGGTGAGAGGTAGAGATACCATTCAAAGAGAGCAAACATTGTAAAAAAAAAAATAAACGATGTAAAATATATATAAAATATTTTTTTTTTTAAGGAACAAAGAGAGGCTATATTATGTAGACATTTAGTTGTGTTCTTTCTATCATAGAATGGGTTTTCAAACCAAGGGTCTTCAGACAGTTTTTCATTGCATTTTAAGTAAAGTTGATAAGATGACCAGTGTGTGTGTGTGTGTGTGTGTGTGTGTGTGTGTGTGTGTGTGTGTGTGTGTGTGTTTGAGTGCATGCCTATCCTCGAAAACTTTTCATTGAAAGAGTTCACAGCTCAGCAATTACACTACATGACAGGCTCTGCAAGCCTGGGCTGGTCCCTGGTCAGTACTGCAAATCACAGTTTTGCCACTCTTTCCACCCCACAATCTCCCTGTCTTCCAACATTTTTAGAACTAGCTAAAGCAATTGACCAAAAATCCTTTAATACATTGTTCACATACCTTCACCCCATGATTAAAATGAACTAAACATTAAACAACAGTCACTTTTTAAAAAGTGTTCTTTAAACTCAATTATTATGGATGCAGACAAAGCATAAACCAAAAAGAGATATGGTAACACCTGCCCATCTTTCTTATCCCCTATTGCAGTCATCTCTGAAAATAGTAACCATAACAACATCAACAAAACGTCATCACATTTGGAGTGTTTCCTATAGTCTAGGCTTCTTCTATGTTCAAGGAACCAAGGAAGGACATTCTTTCATCCTAACATTCTTTTTCAGGTTGACAGCAACCAGCTGTGGGTGTGATGTAACAATTTCCCTTTGGCCAGCTCAGGACTTCGCCTTTTCTTCACCCCACACCTCTGGTTTGTTTGTTTTACTTTTGTTCTTGGTTATGCCATCTGAGACAAGTTGTACCAGAAATTCTTTACCTGAATAAAAATATACCTTCAGTCCTCTTGTCTTACATTAAATCTTGTGTTTTAGACCCAATGATTCTTCATCCATCCATCCATCCATCCACCCATCCATCATGTCATTTTACCAAGACTAGTGATAGAGTCAGATGGGTCTGAGTTTGAATCTTGGTTCTGTCAATTATTTTAATATAGTCTTGAGGAAGTGCCTTCATATATATATGGGCCTCTGTTTTTGGGCTTCTAAAATTGAGTGAAAGATGCCATCTAAGAATTTTGGGGGTTGAGGGGTTAAGAAGATAATTGTAAATTGCGGCAGTCAGCAGACATTAACTGTACAATCAAAGTTGTTATTTATGTAGGCCACTCCTTTGTTTCAATCTATTAAATTCACAAATACGACTTGAATTGATAAGACACTATATGTTTATTAGAGATTTATAATTATATTTTAAGTGTTTTATCAAAACTCCCTAGTAGTTTACATAATGACTTTAGAAATAAGGTTATAATCTAAGTGCTAATGTATATTATAATTTTAACCCCTGAAGCAAAACTTCAAGTCAATTGCATCATCTTTGTTATTTCATATTTTGCTCAATATTGCTAAATGTGTTTCTTGGAAGTCAGAATAACTGAAGTAAAATATATGTGTAATACTTATGTATCTGTAGAGATGTCTTCTATTTACAAGCTGACTGTGATGCAAAGTGGGTTTTTCTTTTCTGATGTTTGTTCTTTCATAGTTTTGTTTCAAATTTTCCACTGTCATTTTCATTGTCTTAGTTCAATCATATTCAGAACTACCCATACTATGGAAGAGAAATGTCAAAAATAGTGGTTAAGTTTATTCCCAAATTGTCTCTAGGGGGAATCCTGGGACCCAGTTACTCTCATCCAGATCGCGTCCTCCCCTTGTCCCCCAACCTCTCATGGGCTCTCTGTTGGACCATGATTCGTGACAGAGCCTTCCTTCCATACTCGGTTATTTGAGAAAAGAAGAAACTGCTCGCAATCTACAGCTTGACTACAGGCCAGAGAACCCAGTTACTTCCTATAACAGTGGTGCAAATGCCCAGTGTCCTGAGCCAGTCAGTTCCAGTATGTGTTCCCAAGCAGGAAACAATAGTTCTCTTGGATGACTGAGGCTCAGACAGACGCCTCCAGACCTATCTCGCTCTCCTTGATTAAGTTTTCGATGGAGTCCTTGAGGTTCTCTAGTCATTAAAATCCAACATTATGATCTACAGACTGTCATATTCTCAAAATGAGAATCACTGATAAACTTTGAGTAACAGCAGATTCTGCAAGTCTCAATGAAAAAGAATTAAGGGTTCTGTGGAATAATAATAATTAAGGAATATACCCAGAGATATTACTGTCACGCCGTATGCACAGCCACCTGGTGATACCTGGGCTGACTGTGAGGTCTATAACTCTCCATCAATCAGATTAGTGCTTCAGAGACACATTATAGTTTACATATTAAGAGTGTAAAGTCATATGCATGAATCAAAAGTCAAGTTTCACGCCAGTTAGCTGGATGTCCTTGTAAAAGCTATTTAACCTCTCTGTGTTTCAATTTTCTAATAAATTCTAATCTGTAAAACTGAGATAATAACAACTATTTTGCAGGGCTGTTATGAGCATTAAAAGTGATAATAAACATACAGTACTTGGAAAAGCACCAGGCCCAGCATAATCTTGCAATAAATATGTGTGGCTGGTGCTGCCTCTGGCACCCCAAGCCAACTGAATAGTCTAAGACAGTATCAGATAAGACTTGGCACTTTTCATGGAATCTACATTTAATGATTAAATGATGCTATCAAAATAGTTCCCTACATTCTACTATTTTACGTACTAAATAGGTAAGTAAGACTATTTTATTTGTTTATAATCTTTCATTATTACTGAGCAGAAAACACTTGTCACATGGAACCCTTCGCTTTTCTCTCCATTGTTTCTCATTAGCTGTTGAGTGACTGTCCCTTTGAGTATCACCTCCTTTTGACTCCATTAATACATCACACAAAGATATCCACGCACAAGGTAACTATGTTAAAAGGGTCTTTCGATTTTCAGCCTCAGAGGAGGTATAATAGTTTTTAAAAATTGAGGGATTCATGTCATTCAGAGATGAACAACATGCATTGTCAAATCTCTGGGGTCAAGAACAATGTCCACATATGTATAAACTAGAAAGGGACTTTGCATACTTTGAGTTACCTTAAATGATGAGTGCTAGATATGAATATATTTTAAAGCTTTTAAAAACCTTATTTTTATTATTGTAAAAAATTTATATATATATATATATATATATGGTATAATATTTTCACATAATTTTCATTTATCTTTTATATTCCTGTACTTATGATTGTGTCCCAATTCAGTCAGAAGCATTCATTTGACCTGGGGAGGTTTAGGGTTGTTAAAACAGTATCAAAGGAATCGTCAACCTTTACAATCCAAAATTGACTTTGAGTTAAAAGAGAGATAAGAATAAAGAACTTTCTAAAGTCCTTTAGGTTCCATTATTTATTAAGAATGAGCTTAGGGCCTCCCTGGTGGCGCAAGGGGTTAAGTCTCTGACTATGAAACTATCTGCAGCCACCGCAGCATAAGTTCCATCCCAGGCCAGGGAGCTGACCCACATATGGCGCAGCAGACCTCTCCTGTCTCACCTGCTGCTCCCCTCAGCAGTTTATTTCAGTAGATCCGCCTGTTCTGTTCCCCACTCTGTTTCTGGTGAATCCTCTCACCCCCGCACCTCTGGTCTACACCCCAGTTCTTGTAGGCATAAATAAATAAATCTTTTTAAAAAATGAGCTTAGAAGACTTAATCATAGAGAAATCTCATATTTTATAGAAGATCACCCTTTTACTTGGGCTGTGAATTTCATTTCCTATGGGAAGCGAGAAAGATATGATCTAGGGAATTCCATCATATAAAAAGTCATGTCTGACTTTTCCCTCAATGGTTTGTGAAGGGGTGGGGGGAGAGGGAGGGAGTGGCAGGGGTGTCTTCAATTTAATCACAACTTAGCTGAAACCAGGGAAGGGGAAAATTGAGAAACACCAAGATATGTATGGGAGATCCCGAGAACATCAGGGCGCAAGAGGTATTGTTCCTGGGTAGCGCTTGTAGTGCTCCGAAAGCCTGGACGTGTCTTAGGCCTGCCTCTTTAGCCCAAATCAGCAGCCTTTGCGGCGCCAGGCGCACAGGGCTAGCAAAGGAAGCTGGCTGGGTAAGTGAGCCAGAAGCAGCTGGCCCTTGGGGCAACCTTGATTTCCCTTGCCCAGCTTGGTAAGTGCCCTAGGGGAAGACTCAGAGGTGCTAAGAGGGCCAGTGGACTCAAGTGCAGAGAATAAAAGGCTACAATTATGGACTCTGAAAGTCAGATCCAGCATTTCTCTATTAAACATGAACACCAGTCAGAAAACTAAAATACACCAGCTACTGTCACCTGAGATCAGAGAGAGGCCACAGTTTTCTCTCTCAATAGGAAACTAAGTTCCTCCTCTCCACTGATGGCAGAACATATCATCCACACGCTCAAATGCTTTGTGAATGCAAGGTTCCCTTTTTTCTCATGAGAACAACTGAAGCCCAACTAAACCTAGGATCCTTATTGCAGAGTTTGAAGGAAATGGGTGAGAAATTAAACAGAAGCTTTACTCAAATTAAGTCCGATTACAACAAATTTAAGATCTGAATTGAAAAAAAAATCTTGTTACCATTTGAAATTTGTTCTCGAACCCGTGTGTGTGTGTGGGGGGGGGTGGGTGCACATGCAACCACACACTTGTTCCTGAGTGAGAGGGTTGGGCGGATGAGATGAGGATGGCTTCTGTGAAAGATACCATCATTTACAGCATCAAAGGATGAGATCACAACTCAGTATCTGAAATAAGCAGGCTGAATTTATTGCCTATGAAGTAAGGGAGAGCTGTGTTTCTACCACATGTTATCTATGAACAAAGCCAGTGCCAATCTTTCAGAGAGCTTTGGGAAGCAAGGAGTTCAGAGACCAGCAGGCCTCAGAAGCAGTGTGGAGGCCCTAGCTGATCTTTAGCTGTGAAGGCATCCTTCCTGGAGTGTGGGTGAGACTGGCACAGACTGGCTGTTTTTCAAAGACCTGTGTAGTGGCCAATGAGTCGCTGGCAAGTGTTTCACACAGGTTATGGTGGTTAATTGTTACCAGGGCCATAAAAGAAGTCTTCCCTGGGAAGAAAGCTGTTTTTTGCTTTTTGTTTCTTTAATTCTCAATAGGAAACAAGTGACATTTCTCTGTCACACCTGAGCAATATGTACAAGTGGATATTATCTTAATACAATTTAAATTACAGGTTTGTTTTCACAGAGTTTTGGTCATAGATTGTTGTTTCCTACAACCTATGAAAATTCAAGTGTCAAAGAAAGCATTCACTAAACATTCCTGGAGAGGCTGGTTAGCTAAATGTGACAATTTTACATATAATAAATTAGGTGTTTTAAAGCAATGGGGAAGTAAATGAGGAAGAGTTTTATCACAAAAGACTAAACTATAATAAAATGACCTGTATACTATTTGAAGAGGTTTATAAAACATAAAAGATATTATCTAAATACTTTATATTAAAACAATTAACTGGAAAAATATTAACCTTGATAACAGAAACAATGTCTATCATATAAAGAGTTCACATAAATTTATAAGCTAAATGCCAAGTTCTCAAAAAAATAAATACCACTTAATTCACATAACATGAACTTCCTTTTCTAAAAAGCACCAGATTAATAGCGTCTATGAAGGAAGATTATAAGCCATGTAAATTATAATGGTTGTCATTGGAGGAAATATACTCACTACTAAGCTATTGCTTCCTCCAATATCAAACCTATGAAAAATAAACTAAAAAAATTATTTTGTTGAGTAAGAAGTAATACATGGCTGGCAAAATAAGGTTGTCACTTTGCTTACAGAAATTGCTCTCAGATGGTATTTGCGTAGTGCTTCTCCTTGTATTAGTCTTCAATTGCTACCATAACAAATTCCCACAGACACAGCGGCTTAAAACAATACAAGGTTATAATCCTATGCTCAGTAGGTCATTTGCCAACACATGTCTCACGGCTAAATTCAACGTGTTGGCAGGGCTGAGTTCCTTCTGAAGGCTCTAGAAGATGATCCATTTCCATATTCTAGAAGTCATCTTCTTGGCTGATAGTTCCTTCACTCTTCAAAGCCAGCAGCATAGCCTCTCCCTATCATGTCTCCATTTGTCACTTCTTCCTTTTCTGCCTCCCTCTTCTACCGTTAGAAACATTATTACACTGGACACATATGGATAGTCCACAATGCTCTCCCTATTTTAAGGTCACCCTATTAAGTCTATCTGCCAATGCAATGCCTCTGTCATGTAATCAAATTTATTCATAGGTTAGGGGGATTATGCCATGGACGCCTTTGGGGGGCATGATTCTACCTACTAAACCATTCATTTGCCAACAAATGCCATTTGATGCCTATCAGAGAGTTGAGCAACAGGGCAACTGTGTGAATTGACGTCAATCATCAGATTTTCCTTACTTGGTCAAATGAGGCATTCATAACATCGGGAGGATGTGACCCAAGGAGGAACCCACAGAGGGGCAATCGAAACCTCTTTTGGAAAGCCAGGACCACATACTCTCTGAATGATTCAAAACAAAAAAGAGCTGAAATAGGCTAAGATTACGTAGGACAAAGTTGGGACAGGTAGAGCTAAGTGAATAATGACAGTTTGAGTGTTTACAAGAAATTGATATTCAGAGCATTTCAATAAAATATATAAATTTATTTTGACATGTAGTTTATTGCCACCAATCAATACGGCACAGATCTAGAATGTACAAGTATATTTTTTAAATATGTAACTAAAGTTATACTGAGTTTTTGTTTGCTTTGTAAACATTTGTGTAAGATATGCTAAAGATACTAAATATAAACAAAAAATGTGTGATATTCCTAGAAATTTAGCTAACATAAACCTTAACAAATTGTGAAAATGTTAAGGAAAAAACTCTCTATCAAATTCATTTCATTCAATGAATATTTATTAAGATTCTACTAAATATGTCTTAGTTCTCAGTATATATCAATGAATAAGCTAGCTTTTCAGTCTAAGTGAGAAGTTAGGGTATATAAACACGTCAGGACAATAAAGTACTTGATGCTCTGTTTAAAAATAAAAGCTTCCTTGGAATTTTTATACTAGAAACATCTATGAAGCAAACAGAACGTAATCTAGTGAGATACTATCCTTTTTAATAAATCCCCTTTTGTTGTTTAATGTAGTTCAAATTTGGTTTCCTTCCTTGAAATCCAGGAATCTTCTGCATCACTTGACTCAAAATGCCTATACAAAATTTTCATACAGAGGAAGGGAAATTTTTTTCAATCTGAATATCCAAGTCTTAGATTGGTACTAGTTGAGATGTGATATAAAAAATGATTTCTTGTCTAATTTACTTTATTTTCTGAGAAAATAGTGTGTGAATATCTCAAGAAAGGAGTCATAATCTTATTTCTTAACTGGATCCCCATCAGCAGTTAAAAAGCTGTGGCACTGGAAGGTAATAAATCAGCTTAATATGGTATTGACTAATGGTTTTGCAATTTTCAAAGTGCCTGTATTGCGCTAAATCTTGTTAGGATTTTACACTGCAATGATATGATTTCTTTTTGTAAAAAGGAATATGCTCAGACTTACTGGTGACCTTCCAATTTCTTCCCCCCCCCCCCCCCCGCAAAACTGAAACCATGGCAACCTGCTGATGGCGCCTTGTTCTTCCCCCTGTGTTAAAGGGATCCAATCATTTTGGACTAACCTTTCAGATAAAAATCACTTTACTATAGAATCTAACAGGAGCATATTCTCCTAAGCCTTGAAATACATCCAAAATGTATTATTATTCATACTTTAATATCATCTACATTTAAGTGATTAAACATGTATAAGAAAGCAATTGTTTTCGATTCGGTTTTTCCAGTAATGTCCAGGATCTGTATTACAAAACAAAATAGCGATTTCATTAACATGGCGTGTTTTCTCTTTCCTTGGTAAACTGTTAGAAATAAATATAGCACCAAGTAAATTTTCTACATGGGTCTTGATCCAGTTTAACTGAAGTCAAATGTGAAGATATTTTATGTGGATTACATGTGTGCAGCAACCTCTCAGTTATGCTAAAGCAGAGAAAGTATTTTACCTTAGTTTGAGTGTGAAGACAAACAGTGAATCACTTTCAGAATAGTATTTGTAACAAAACAATAATACTAACAGTAAAAGTGACATTATGATCTTATGGCTAGAGCCTCTGGCTGGGAATCAAGATGTGTGAGATCGGGATAGATTTTGGCTCATTGTTCAAGAAATCTTGGTACAGTGCCTGCTACAAAGATAGTGTTAAACATGGGGCAAAGAGCAAGGAATCAAGACTAAGCCGGCTGGAGGAACAGGAAAAGGCAGAGAAACGTTCTCCCCCAAGTCTTCCGGAAGGAACATGGGTCTAATGACCCCTTCATTTTAGCCCACTGAGTCCCCTGTGGGACTTCTGACCTACAGCACTGGAGGAAAATGTATTGTTTTAAGTCATTCAATTTGGGACAAATAGTTGCACTGGCAATAGGAAATGCCGCCACTGGAAAGTGCTTTCTACGGTAAAAATTAAGAGCGAAAATAAATACACAAAATAATGGTCTAAATATTTCCTGCCTAATAGACAAAACTACACCAAAACAAGCACTTGAAATCTGACAGTAGAGGCTACAAGAGAGGGAGGCTGATATGGGGAACAGCATGTGCAGAGAACCCAGTGGACTTGGTGAAGAACACGGTGTGGAGACCTATTTCCAAGGAGGTAGGTTCCTATACCCCTACATCATACACAGTCTTGTCAACTAACATTGCCTTGATAAAAGATGACGCCAAAAAAAAAAAAAAAAAAAAAAAAAAAAAAAAAAAAAAAAAAAAAAAAAAAAAGAGAAATAATGGCAACAGTAACATCAACAACAAAACACCCATGTTTTGTGCCCATTCTGGTAACAAGTTCAGTAAAATGACATTACATAAAGGATGCTTACAGATCAGTGATGAAACAGAGATGCTTTATTTCTAAGCAGCCGTTATTGATTGTGTCAAAGAAGTTTTTACATTATCTTACTGCCATTAAAAATACAGTGAATGCTGTCGAAGGGGGCGGGGGATTCCAGGTCTTTGCAAAGTCACGATAACTCTATATCATTTTCACCATAACTGAAAAAGCAAAGATTCCCTTTGGCTCCTGACAATTCTTTAAACTCAGAATAAAATAATTTTAAAATAAAAACCAATCTTTTTCCCGCCTGCTTCTCTCAGCAATTCACTTTGATATTCCCTTAGCTCTTTTTTTTCTTCCACACATGATCATCTCATGATCTCTGTGTACACTCAGTATAACTGCCAATATTCTCGAAATTGTATATTAATTGGTCTGATTTTTCTTTCACCCAGGCCTTTGCAATGTCTCTGTATGGGACATACACCACACACGTGAGCTTTTGTCATTCAGAACGAGTTCCAGCGTTGTATTGGGAAGGACTCATTTTCCCCTGGAATTAAACAGATACATATATTTTTTTTCTCCTTCCTATGTTTAATGATTTTCATTCAGCGAAGCCAACGGCTATCTTGCTGAGTGGAATAAGAGCCAACAACGTAAAAAGAAAAATGGAAATATCATAGCTAACGCTTAAATGCTGTGTATCTGGGGACACTCAATGTACTTTCCAAATCATATTCTTTAGGGACTGCAAGTTGCCATTCCTCAGAATTGAAATCCTTGGGAAACTGCCTTGACTAGTATCTACTCTTATAATCTCTATTCCATTTACTGATGAGTCTCCTGATCTGACACGTTTTTAATCACATACCTAGGATCTGAGTCTGAAAATCTGAAAATGATTCTACCTACTGTGGCCAGTTCACAAACAGAAACAAATGACACTGTCTGTAAGCGAGGTCCATGCACAGAGTTGCCCTCACGAGCGTGAAACAGAGTGTGAAAACAACCGTTTCCTCCAATGCAACTTCACCATGTATTATGTATGAAACCCATCTGCCTTTGAGAAACCTCCTGCGTAGAGATCACTCGAGTATATCATCCAAGCAAAGAATTCCCTTCATACATTTAAAAGAATTCATGTCTGAAGGAAAATAAATGAGAATGTGGGTTTTTTTGCTCCTTAATGGTACCACGCAAGCTGAGATGAGCTAGATTTTTCTTCCAATTGACTAAAATGGGAACAAAATTTTCAATGATCCTTTAAAAGTAGGAGAGAAAAGTTCTGCAATTTCAAAAAATACTTTGAGGATCATGCGAATCCTTCCAATGTAACTCTTTGTTGTTAACCTCTTTCTCCTTTTATTGTTCTATCCTTGAATCACTCTGAAGATCAGAACAAAGTATTACTCAGTGTGTTCAAGTTTTGGGGTGCTTACTTGCTTCTCAGATTACAAACTTAACCCCTCACCTCCAGTAAAACCTTCTGCTAGTTTGTAGCACGGAGAAAAAGTAAAAAAACATTATACTTATGTTGAACGCATCTGCATAAAAGATTTTTAAAACAACAGTGATTTTTTTTTTGGTATTTGAAATGATTTGATGTCACCTAAGTTGCTGGTTATCCAGATATAATATTTTAAACAATTGAAGTTTAGGCTTTTTTTCTTTAGAAAACTAATATATACATTTAAAATCAAGATCAAGAATAAAATCTATGTTTTGTTGAAAACATTCCTAACTATGAAGAGAAAATAAACAGCTCGGGTCAACCATGTTTTAAAATAGTCACATGTTAAAACATCTTGAAAAGGATGCTATGCCTAAATAGAATAAACTATGACACATTAATTTGAAAATTAAGCCACTCTACCATTAAGAGCATTCAAAAATATTAAACTGATAGATATCTAAAGGCCCTGTGATGACTTCTGATACTTTCTAGGAGTAGTGATTTATCACTGTGGGGTGTTAAGGAGATACAAGTTATTCTTAAAATCTGTTATTTCCTCAAATGTTAATTTGTGGCAGTTTTCCAAGATTGATTCTTCACTTGAATTCTTTCCATTTTTTAGAAATAATAAAAACATCATGCATCACATCTGTCCTGTACAGGTAATAATGCCAGTTTGTACTGACTGGGGGATATTTTTCCTCTTAATTGCCTTTCCATATGATATAGCATTATTATGCACTTATATCACATACAAGTAAATGGTGATGAACAAGAACTAAGAAATAAAGAGATGGTTCTCTAGCTCAGTCCTTATTTTATGTCACCGATTTAAATTAACTGCAGGTTCTGAACTCATTGCCATGTATTTAAATCAATTAGGGAAGAATCAGAGGGTCAATGCAAATGTATTTAAGATTAGAAGATAGGTTCAAAGATTCATTACCAGGATCTAAGCTTTCTATTAATTCAAGGATATTGCAATCAGAAAAAGAAATATATTATCTTGGCAGCCTTGTGCCCTAATGGCACTCTGGAGTGGCACTTTCTAATTTTGAAACTCTGAAGAATAAGCAGGTGTCTACAGGCAAGTCATCACGGCGCATTTGTTTTCATATGTATCTGGCAACATAGGACATGTCTTGTTAAATCTATAAAACTCATGTTTATCTTCTTTCCACACTCCTAGTCCTATAAAGCATTCCTATTTAGTCAGACAAAGATTTAGTTCATTTCAAAGCCAAGTTTCAGCTTAGACATTTTTAACCTGTATCTCCCTGGCTTTGGCAACTAAAGTAGGCAAGTAGAGTAATTAAGTAGATGTACTTCTGAATTTGTCTATTGTAAGGACTTCAGAATCTTGTCAGATGATCTTAGGATATTCCCAAAATGACATCATAGGTCATAAGGGAAACCTTAATAAATTTCTAATTGTAGGTTTTCTACAGGAATCATTGTTTGAGCAGAGTTCCACAAAACTAGAAACTAAAAGCAGATAGTTTAAAGAAAGTATTTGGGGGAAAGAACTTTTCTAGAAATATTTTGGGATACAGAAGAAATTAAAATAGAAATTTTAGACTGTTTCACACACATCTAAATGAGAATGTCCTATATCAAAAAATTATTGAGGCTAAATATGTACTCAGTAAAAATTAAAAGCAACATAAAGAATATTTCATTGACTCACATAGCATAATAAAAGTGAAAAAACTAACTACAAGAGGTTAGAAAAGCAATGATAAGATAAACCAAGAAAATTAGAAGAAATAATCAGAAAACAGAGAGAAACACCAGTTTTAAATAACAGGAATTTTTTTTGATTGAATCGATATAATGCATGATTGGCAAACTTTTTCTGAAAAAGGCCATAGAATAAATTTTTTTTCTTTATCCAAACTTATTAATACATGTGACTAGGAAGAATACAAAAGCAAGCCATGAAATCAAGAAAGAACTAAATTGGATTTGGAACTCGCTGCTATGAGGATTCTACATCTCTCTACATCTTTTTACCCTACTCATTCAGAGTAAATATTTTAAGCTTTGCAGACCCCATTTTTGTCTCATCTGCTCAAATCTCTCCTTGCAGCAGGAAAGCAGTCAGGGGCAATATGTAAATGTTGGGTGTGGCTGTGTTCCAATCAAACTTCATTTACAAAAACAAGTAGCAGGCTGGGCCTGGCCTCTTGCAGGGTTGGCTAACCTCTCAATTAGACCAAGCTTCTCAATAAGAATGGCCCGTAGTTTGCTAGGATGATGGTAACATTTAAAACATTAACAGCTATCAAAGTTCCTTTAGTATTCAGAAGAAACAATCTCCAACAAACCTCTTGTTGGAGATTGGAGACAAGAAGGTTGGGAGCAAAGGCATGTGGATGGGCATGTGAGTGTGAGCTAAATACGAGGGTCTTTGCATCGCATGTTGACCCCATCGAGAAAGCACCCTCCGCTGTAGAAGCACTAAGCATGACTTATGCAGTTGATATCAGCCAACTTCCAAAACTGACCACCCCAGAACTGTCATAATGCGCATGTGAATGGAGTGGCCATGGTGGCAGAGATGGAGGGCAATTTTCAACAACATGGTGTTCTTATTTACCAAGGCTAATCTAGCCATTGTTGTCTCTAAGTTGTGCCAGAGAAAGCAAATCTGCCCTTTGTAAGACAGTATTACTCCTGGAGACTCCCCAAAAGGACCAGTGGTCTATTCACTCAGGTATAAATGCCTATTTTGGGTATGGGATTTTATTTCTTGCTCATAGTGTGTCAGTCAGCATCATTATTGTTAGCCACATAAATGATTCAGAGATGCATATTTGGTGATATAAGAATGTCTGTGGTATGTCACAAGAACATGAGATTCCACAAGAATTCAACTAGATATGTATGTGTATGGGGGAGGAAATCTTATAGAGATTATAGTGATGAGCTCAGTGGCTTTGTTTCTGTAAATTGTTCCTTTACTTTTTCCTTATGCTACAGACTAGTTATTCTATAAGAAAACGAAATATTCTGGAATGAATATTTTCAATTTAAAAAAAACTATAAAACATCCTAAGTTCTCAGTTGAACAAAGATTCAGTAAATGCCATAATGGTTTTCTTATATCCCACCTCTTGTAATTGAACAACTCGTTCTCTTAATAGTGATTTTTATAGAGAATCTCTACACTGACCAGGCTTAATTTCATTTATTCTATTAGAACATGATGGATGTTGTTTTCATTCCAAACTCTTGCAACCAAGAGGGCTAAATTGCAATGCTAGGATCCTAGGTTCATTTGAAGGTGTACAACTAAATGAATTAGGCAAGGGGGCTGGAAGTTCTAACTCTTCAACTCTTCTACGGTAAAATAGGTGTAACAGTAAATGAAAATTCATTTTGCTTTTAAAATATATATACATTTTTAACCTTTTCTCTACTGTTTTCACTAAAGGAAAGACTGGTGGAAAAGACAGGGAAATTGTATCAATTGCATATTCCTAGATGTGCCAACAACCTCAGCCTCTGGGGATCAATCCATGGACCTCCCAACTGCCGTGGGGCTCTGTAACTGTTATCTGAAAGGAACATTCAAAAGACTCCTTGGGAACAGAACAATATAGGGTATGAACTGCTTTTTAATGTGTTTGTTGTAAGAAATAGCATAAACCAACAAGAGTTTCTTAGTAGCTAAATCAACTGGCCAAATATGTTTGCTTGCCAGTGCCCAATAACATTAGTATTTTTCTTCATTCTTATATTATTGCAAGGAAAGATTAAATGGGGTCATTTTTACACCTACATGTGTATGCTTCTAATTCATATCTAAAACTGTGTAGTTTCCATGAAGATCTAGCCTTTTATCATTTTAATGCTTTCTTCACTTCCATATACAAGTTCATTTTAGAAACAAAGTAACCACACACTAATCTTATTTCTTTTAATTCTGAAGAATTATAGTGCAAAGATATAAGATAAATTTCTTCTTTTTTTTTAAAAAGAAAAAAAAAAGAAATTTATCTTATATCTTTGCACTATAATTCTTCAGAATTAAAAGAAATAAGATTAGTGTGTGGTTACTTTGTTTCTAAAATGAACTTGTATATGGAAAAGATCTTTGCACACAATACATCTGATAAAGGACTGATAACAAAAATTTACAAAGAACTCACACAACTCAACAAAAAAAAAGCCAATAACCCAATCAAAAAATGGGCAGAAGAGCTCAAAAGGCACTTCTCCAAAGAAGAAAAGCAAATGGCCAACAGATACATGAAAAAATGCTCAACATCACTTATAATCAA